>JAJOOS010022350.1:0-30994 GCA_029582725.1 Solanum chiquidenum | reverse complement strand
GGGTGACTTGAGATAGAGGCTTAAATGGTAATGAAGGAATTACTTTGCTATCTTGTTTAAGTATTGTACACTTGTGTTAATTGAGTTGTAAATGATGTCAATATGGTCTTATTTGTGAATGGTGACTTGAAATGTGAGTTTATGCTTGTGGTTGTAAAGGTTTGTCAAAGAAGGTCTTAAAAGCATACATTCCTTGTAATGTCCGTTGTGCATGTTTTCTTGCATGGTCATCATACTTAGTACTTATTGTGCTAATTCCATATTTCTCTATTGTTACAAGTGTAGGTGGTGGAAAGTGAGGAGATCTTTTGAGGAAGCTTGGGATATTGACTCTTCTCAAGAAGCTTGGCATGTCCTCATATATTCGAGGACAATAGTTGTTATCTTTCTAGTATTTCCACTTAGATATTGTATAAGACTTATATTTTGTTGTAAAGGGGCCGTGTCTCTAAGATGTTCTATTCGTGTCTAAGATGGTACATGAGATTTAGAAATTCTACTTCTTTACATTTGAAAGATCTTATGAGTATTTTGGATTTGTTTTAAAAAGGTGTTTCTATTCTTTACGGTTTTTATTACCGAATGCGATGAATGAATGATAAGAGGCTTGTATTAGACCTCCGATAGGTCGAGTATGCATGTTACGACTTGGGGGTGCTCTCGGGTCGTGACAAAAATGGTAGTAAGCCAAAATATGGAAAAGAGAACTCCTAAATTAACCGTTCAAAATTCAATTTATAGTTGCCAAAAATTATCCACAAAGACCTATTAGGTGAGGTAAGTGGGGTTCGCCGAATGGCTCGGCAAACCACCGTTTGCTCTCTATTATCGCCTTTTTGCATTAGCTCTCAACATCCTCAAGTCCTATAACTTTGGGCGATCACTCTTTACATCACGAAACTTCTTGGCGATTCGCCGACTGCCCCTTTCCTGTCACCGACTTGGTTTCTTCCCTCAGAGATGACACACTAGAACTTTAGGCGGTCAAAATAGCCACTCGGTGATTCGCCAAATGCTCTTGGTGATTATCAGGCTCGCCTTTCTTCCCTTCTTCAGTTTGTTTTGTTCCTTTTTGTCTGTTAGTGTCCTTGCTTTACTGCTCAATCTATATACCTGAAAATAAAGGTTTTAGCATCAGTTTATGTTACAAATTAGGCATTTGAGGACACTAAAGCTATATAACAAATTCCCAAATGAGTCCAAATCTCAAAGTCATCAGTAAACAAGAGATGATAAACATGAGGTATTACCCATGTCGTGTGATGAGGAGTGTTAGGTGACTACCCTTAATATATAACTCCTAAAGCAAGGCAAGAGGTGATTACCCATTAGCCTTTATTATGTTGATCATGTAGGAGAATACCTGTGATCCTTATTAAATGATGTGAAGGCGAATACCTATATCATATCATGTTGTTCATGGAGGCAATTACCTATGATCCTTGTAAAATGATGTGGAAACGGATACCTATATCAGATAATGATGGGGCATGGAGGCGAATACCTATGATTCCCTATAATGGTTATGGAAGCAAATACCTATGACTATACAACTAAGGCAATAGGTGAGTCCCCATATCTTGAAAGTATACAAGAATAATGTGAACTATGAAATATAAGAATGACTAGTGTGGATTGTAGCTTGAAAGGTCATCCATGACATGTATGAATAGAGGTGATTTCCCTTGTCCATGAATGATAAGCTAAGGATGAGATCAAAAGATGATGAACAAGTATGATGACCAAATATGGTTTACTTAGCATGGGTGAGATTTATGGGGTCTTATTCATGCATTGCACAAGTATGCTTTAAGGTTCCTTATGAAGTGTTCTTTTATCTCATGATGATTTAAGTGCATTAACCATGCTTATGACCTATGTTTATATCACTTATGCTTATAGTTTATGTCTTATGATGCATCTCTTATGATTATGGTATATGTCTTATGTTGACTAACGCCTATGATATGCTTATGTTGATGATTTATGCTAGCCATCATATTTAGTACATGTTTGTACTAACACATACTTTTACCTACATTCTTATCAAATGTAGGGTCCGACGATATTGACTTCCACCCTCGTCGCTAGGTTCATAGTAGAGCAAGAAGAGATGTTTTGGTGAGTCCTCATAGCATTCGAGGTTTTGACCACCATGTCCTTATGTATTTTCATTTATGTTTAGAACTATTGTATGGGTTACGTCCCAAAGACTATTCATATTTTAGATGGTTTGAGACAAGTGTAAAAGACTTCCGCTTCATTTTATGAAACTTTGATGTTATGAAAAATATTTTAAATTTCCGCTCATTTCTATTATCTTATGATATGATATGCTAAAGGGCTTTTATGAGGCCTCTCGGGGTCTTGTACGCCTTGTTACATCTAGGGAGGTACCCCTGGGTCGTGACAAATGTTCAGGCCATACTTCATGAAGGTAGAATCCACTAAGCCAAAATGATCACACGTTTACACTCAACCCCGTTACAAGCCTTGAAAATACCTTTGTAATCTTGAGTGAGTTGAAACGAATATTGATTGGAAAATAAGGGCAAATCTATGGGTAGAATCATGCATGTGTTCATCTTTGTGAGTGTGAGAGTTGTATTTGATTTCGAAATCTTAAATTGTTGAAGAAATTTGTGTGAGCATGGAATCATCCTTTTTGTGAGGGCATTTGAATACTTTTGTTGAACTTGAACTTGCATTTGAAGAAAACATTGTGAGCTTGAGTATATTTGATAATGGTAAGTCACAATTTGAATATTGTATGTATAGTTTGAACCTCTTGTGTGCATTTGTGTTGAGTCATTGAGTAGAACTGTTTGTAGACATCCTTGTTGAACTAATTGATGTTGAGTTTTACTTGAGGACAAGCAAAAGTTTAAGTTGGGGATGTTGATGAGTCTGGGATTTCACCTCATTTAGGGCTTTGTTTTGATAGTTTAAGTGTCCTCAATGCTTAATTTATGCTCTAAACCGATGTTAAAGTGTTGATTTGTAGCAATGAAGATTAAAGGGGAAATGTAAGGACATTACCAGGCAAAAAGGAGCGAAAAGCTGAAAAAGTTGAAGAAAGGCAATCCAGGTGATTGCCAAGACCACTCGACGAGCCGCGGAGTGTCTCTTTAGCTCGCCTAGGGTCCAACATGCCAGCTCTAGGGGAGAACTTACTTGGCGACGGAATTAAACATTCAGCGGGCCGCCAAACAACTCGGCAAGCACAATTTTGATCGCCTAATGTCATCGAACCATGATGATTAAAATTTAAGGCAAATTGGCGATATACTGGAGCAAAGGGTGGATCATCGACCTGGTTGGCGAGGTGCGACTTACTTCGCTTAATGGTCTAGAAGGCCAAAAATTGGGAAACTATAAATTGAAATTTGAAAGGCAGGAAATGTAATCAATCTTCTATTGTAAGCATTGTAGAATCTAAATTGAGTTCTCCTAAATTTTCTAGTGTAGACTTTGAAGCTTTTTAAACTTGTTTTTGAGGAATTTCAATAGGGTTTTTGAATTAATTTGATTTGAAGCATTGTAGAGACTTGAAAAACATTACCCAGCTCATGGCTAATATAGTTGGTAATTGTTTCTCTTTTTTATGATGTGTAGCTAAAACCCCAATTCTTTGGGTGTGATAATGTGATTATTGTCTTAATTAGCTTATGAGTATTGTTGTTTACTGATTTAAATGCTTAATTAAAGTGGGTTATCGATAGCTGTGTATTAATCTATGAATTGTAGTTGCAAATGCAATTCTGACTTACTGTTCTGAGCTTGCTTGAGAAAGAGGTTTTAGAACCAAGATTTTCAATTAATGATTGTAGTTATTGGGTTGATGTGAGTTCATCTTGAGAGAGTGAATCCTAAACTCGATTCTACCTATCTAGCTCGAGAGAGTAAGTAAATTAAGGTTTTGGGCTATTTAAATTGTTAAGCTTGTCGAGGTTCGAGATAACTCACTTGAATCGTAATAGTTGTTTGAGAGAAAGCTATTGCATCTATAGTCTAGCCTACCCACTGAGATTTAACAATTGTTAGTAAATTTCAATTACCCATATAACGAAATTAGCCTATAATCGATCACATCCTAAGTATTCCTCTCTACATTGTTGATTCCCTTATTTTCGTATTTGTTTTAGTTACTAATTGACAAATCAAATTCCCCATCTGATATTTGTTGTCAACCCCTTCGATTTATCTAAATATTTTTGATAATTTTTACTCCTACAACTGATTAGATTACATTTAGAACTTCATAACTGAATTCAAACTTGTACCAATCCCTATGGGTTCGACCCCAACTCTTCGTTGGGTTTTATACTAGATAATGACCACCTACACCTAGTATTTGATGAGATGTAGTTGACCGTTCATCAACCTAGCTCATACATCATGTCCAAAATTGAAAGTAAGGAAGAAAACTAAAAACAATGAAAATCCATCCTCAAAGCATGAGGACTCACCAAAGCTCAGAATCTCTCAAATGAACCTCTAGCCACGAAACTAAGAACCTTGACTCTCGGACCCTATATTTGTGTAAATGTAGGAAAGAGCATGGGTTAGTACAAACTATGTACCAAGTATGATATCCATGCATAAAACATATAAAATCATGTGAAAAATGGGACATTCATAATAAGCAAGGACCAAAACATGAGACAAAGAGGTTAGACAACTTTAGTTATACCACATATTCAATGCACATAATTATCATATTATCATACATGAGGTACTTCTTGAAGTACTCTTAATTCATCATTAGTCAAGACATGGGTGGTCGCCTCTAGTGTTACGCTCCTTGAAAGGGCATACCTAAGCCTCCAATCAAATCTAATCATCTAACATATCTTATCTTAACTATTAAGGTCATGGATAATTGCCTCTTGCCTTATTCTAAAGGGAACATGTGTAATCGCCTCTAGACCTTTCTCTATAGGATCAGGTGTAATCGCCTCTAGACCTCTTTCTACAGGATCATGTGTAATTGCCTCTTGTCCCCTTACCTTAGGATCATGGGTAATTGCCTCTTGTCCCCTTACCTTATGATCATGGGTAATCACCTCTTGTCCTATTCTAAAGGAATATGGGTAATCGTCACTTATCCTTTTTCATTAGAGGTCATCGGTAATTGTCGCTTCCCTCTTTACTAGAATAGTTCCTTGACCTCGATTCATCTTAGGTGAGAAGACAGTTCATCCAAGAATCTTCTAATCTAGGCAAGCCTTTCACATTCATGATTAAATGATCATATGGGAAAATCCCATCTACAACAATCAACATCAACAATCAATAGAGATCATGTGTGCCTTAGTCTCAAAGCATCCTTACATCAATAACATACATATATGTTTCAATCTCAAGCAATTCATATTAATCATAATTGTATATGCATATACTTCAATCTCAACATAATCTAGGTGATATCTTATCAATCTCATAAGGACATGAATCCATCCATAGTTCTCCTTTCATAGATTAAAACCCTCTTAAATCAATTTCATCTTAAAACATGGGTACATGGAAATTCGTCATAAAAGCATATAATTAACTCAATTCATGCACAAGATATCATAATTCGATCAATTAAATCAATAATCAAGAGAACCCATAACATAGAAGAAAAACCCTAACTCAATAAGGGATTTCTAACTTTGAAAATAGGAGAATTTGGGAACTCCATGAATGGAAGGAATCCATGGATGAAAACCATCATACCTTGATTCCAATTGCTTAACTTCAATGGTGGAATTTGATACTTGGCTTACAAACCCTAGCTTGGACCCTTCTTCTTCAAGCTTTCTAGAGAGAGAAATATTTGGGAGGAAGACTTGTTTTTCTTTTGTGAATTTAAGAGAATGATTTTCAATTGGGAAATTTTGGAGTTAAAACACTTCTATAGGTGTTTTGGTGAAGGGTAAAACAATATAGTATTAGGCTAGACTAATTAGGAAAAGACCCAAAATCCCCTAAAAATAATAACTGCCGACTAAGACGACAACCTGATTGACGGTCCGTAGGTCAAACCACGGACCATCCTATTGGGGCATCATTTGGATCAGAGGCTTGGTCCTAAGTTCCTGGATCGACGGACCTCGTCGACTGACCGTGGTCCAATCGACGTTCCGTTGATCCGGGTCGTGGCTCTTGACCTTTTGATCCTGAGTTTTTTCTAAGTCTGGGACTCACCTACAAATCTTATCTATGGCTCGTGCATTGAACGACGGACCATCCTGGTGGACCACTAAAAAGTACTGAAACTTGACATTTTTGTAAGACTGAGTTGGCCAACCACGGGCCTACCTACGGTTCGTGTGTCAGACGATGGGCCGTCGGTGGCGTCCGTTGGTCTGGCACCTGATTTCTTAAAAGCTGAAATTTTTACCCTTTTTGAATCCGAGGTGCTGCAGTTTTATTTATTTTTAAAGGGTATTTTAGTCCTATAAACCCTTAGGAAGTCATCTAAATTACCGTAAACCTGTAGAAAAATCAATTTTCATAATCAAACCCTCTCATTCACTACTAAATTTCTACGCTCAAGAACTTCAAGAAAACGCTTAGGCTTGGGTTCATCTTCAAAGATTTTCCCTCAAGTTTCTTCAAGGAGATTATTCTTCCAGGTTAATGTAATACGGATCGAAGAGGAAGAAGGCAGGGTAGATTTCACCCATCTTGAAGCTATTGATTTTAACCAATGTATAAACAATTGCACCTTAACAGAATTGAGGTACTCGAGGAGTAAATACATATGGTGGAATGGCGGGATCGAAGGGGCGTGTATATTCAAAAGACTAGACATAGTATTATGCAATCAATAGTTTATTAATATACTTCCATCCAGTGAGGTCCTTCATCTTGTGAGACAATGGTCAGACCATGCACCCCTACATGTCTCATGTGGATTTGAAGAGGAGATAACAATGCGACCATTCAAATTTCTTAATTTTTGGACAAAACATCCAAATTTTAAGAAGATCGTCGAAGAGAACTGGAAAGTGGAGTTTGAGGGATGCCCATTTATGAAGTTTCAAATGAAAATAAAAAAGATAAAAAGAGTACTAGCAAAATGGAGTAAGGACACTTTTGGTGATATATTTCAGAATATTGCAACTCTAGAAGATGAGATTAGGGTGAAGGAATGCCAGCTGGAGATAAACCCAACCGCTGATAACAGATCTGAATTGAATAAGGCTGAAGCTGAGTGAAAAGATATTTGTATATTGAGTAAGAGTTCTGGAATACCAAATTCTTTCACAACTATGTAAAAGGAAGGAGGAAAAAGCTTCACATAACTGAAATTCAAACTGAGCAAGGAGATATGGTCAATACTGATGATAACATTGGAGTAGAGGCAGCCTTCTTCTTTAAAAATCAGTTCAAAGAGAGTTACAAGCATGATGATGATGAAATGTTAGAGTTGATTCCAAAGATAATTACGTCCGAGCAGAATGAGGAGATGGGGAGAACACCTAGTAGGGAAGAAATCAAGAAGGTAGTGTTTTCCCTAAATGGAGAAAGTACGAGTGGGCCGGATGGTTTCTCTGGCACATTCTTTCAAAGCTGCTGGAGCATTATTGGGGAGGATATAAAAAATATGGTGAGAACATTCTTTTGTGGAAAACAATTACCTAGATTCATAGCGCACACAAACTTGGTATTGCTTCCAAAGAAAGAGAATGTGACTAGCTTCATGGATCTTAGGCCAATAAGCCTAAGTACTTTTGCCAACAAGATTATTTCAAGAGTATTGCATGAGAGAATCACGAAATGGTTACCTTTGATCATATCAAGGAACCAGTCGGGCTTTGTTAAAGGGAGAAGTATTACAGAAAATGTCTTATTAGCGCAGGAGATAATAAGAGACATTAACTTGAGAAAGAAAAATTAAAATGTGGTGGTTAAGTTAGACATGGCAAAAGCATATGACAGAGTTTCATGGTTTTACTTAATTAAAGTCTGAGGAGATTTGGGTTTTTAGAAACTATTATTTATATGGTGTGGAGGATAATATCCAATAACTGGTATTTAGTACTAGTAAATAGAAAATCTTATGGTTTCTTCCGGTCGTCTAGAGGGGTTAAGCAAGGGGACCCTATCTCTCCTACACTATTCATCATCGCCTGCAGAGGTATTGGCTAGGGGACTAAACAAATTATTGAGAGATGTGGATTCTAGAGGTTTTGGCTTGCCCAAATGGAGCCCCCCTATAAATCACCTATCGTATGCTAATGAAAGAATCCTATTATGCTCGGGAGATAGAAAATCTATTTGCAAAATGATGGGAGTCCTAAGGGAATATGAGAAAATTTCTGGACAAATGATTAATTTAAGCAAAAGTTTTTTCTATCTCCATGATAACACACCTTTGATTGTAGGAATAAGACTGAGGAGATTAACATGAATTAGACAAGGAAACTTTCTTTTCAATTACCTTGGGTGCCAGTGTTCTATGGAAGAAAGAAGAAAGTATATTTTGAGGAGCTGATCAGAAAGGTGCAAAAGAGGATCATGCTATGGAAAAACAAGTGGCTGTCTTATGAGGGAAGATACATACTGATTGCAAATATTCTACAATCTATTCCCATATACCTGCTTTCAGCCATGAATCCTCCTAAAAAGGTGATTGATCAATTTCATCAAGTTCTTGCAACCTTTTTCTGGAGTAAAACTAGCGGAGAAGGAAGGAAACATTGGATAGCGTGAAAAGAGATGTGTTATCCTTAACAGGAAGGAGGGATAGGCTTTAGATCCTTACATGACACCTCAAGAGCTTTGTTTAATAAATTATGGTGGACCTTCAAAACAACTACGTCACTATGGAGTACATTTATGTGGAACAAATATTGTAAAAAAGTTTATCCAGTGATTGCCAAAGGAAGTGGGGCGTCACATACATGGAAAAAGATGTTGGAAGTGAGAGAAGAAATAGAGCATGATATTTTGTGGCAACTAAAGTCAGGTGAAGTTAGTTTCTGGTTTGATAATTGGACTAAATAAGGGGCATTATATTATACAGAAGAACAGGCAAGAGGAGGAGAAGAATTTGAAGTTAGAGAGGTTATCAAAAATGGGTAATGGGATAGGCAGAAATTGAAAGGTCTAATATCAGAAGAAATGACTGACTTTATTGTGGAGGGTATAAGTCCAAAGCTGATAGAAGGCGTGATTGATAGTGCTTGGTGGATGGGAAACTCTAAAGGAGTGTTCACAGTTAAATCTGCATATGAAATTATGAGACAAAGAAGGGGGAGGAGTGCTGGTGGAATAACATCTGGAGTAGGGGGATTCCTTTTAAGATTAATTTCATGCTTTGGAGATGTTGGAAAGGCAGAATAGCTACGGATGACAATATCAAGGATGAGGATTAATATTGCATCCAGATGTTATTGATGTGAGGAGTATGAACATGAAACTATGAAACACTTATTCTAACAACTCCCATAGCCCAACGGTTATGGAAGCAATTTGCTGATTGTGCAGGTATCCAACTTCAAGAAGGCGTACAACAAACAATTACAACATGGTGGGGAGCCTCCAACAAGATTAAATTGAGGCTAATCTTTCAAGTAATTCCAGCTATACTAATGTGGGAGTTGTGTAAAATAAGGAATGCAAGGAGACATGGAAATGAGATAAGTTTCTACAAGTTGCAGGCCCAATGTGTTAACACAGTATATCAACTTGTAAAATCTAAATATCCATGGATTGTTATACCTAAATATTGGGAAGGAATAATCAGAACTCTCTACAGCTATAGGCCTCAATTGTTTCATCACACAGTCACATGGGAAATGCGAGAAAGAGGAAAGATAAAATCCAACACAGATGGTGCATGTAGAGGAAATCCGGGAGAAAGTTCTTATAGATTTTGTCCGAGGAATGGTAGTGGAGATTTAATATATGCAGAAGCTAAAAAGATAGGGCATGAAACTAATTTTAAAGCAGAAGCAGTCTCAATCCAAAAATCCCCAAGGTATTGCAGGAGTAACAATATGCAAGGAGTTCTAATAGAATCAGATTCACAAACTCTTACAAAAATGATAAGAAGTGTGTGGCAGATATCATGGCAACAAGTGGAAATCATAGAGGAGATACAAGAGATAATGTTAATCACACATTCTAGCATTAAGCATGTGTTTAGGGAAGCAAACAAGTTAGCAGACAGGTTGGCAAATGAAGCATATGACCATGATACTTTGATGCAAATTCATAGTTTTAATCAACTATCAATAGAAAGCAAACAAATTTTAAACATTGATAAGGCTCAACTACCCACTTTGAGAATCAAGACAAGAAGGATCAGAATAGAGGGATATTAACAGGAGTAGAGGAATTCACAAAAGCAACCACAGTGAATGAGTTCACATTTACAAAAATAACACCAACGAAAGGCGAGAGCATTCAAGTCAGGCAAGAAAATCATGCGCAGGAGTAGGAAAAGAACCTTGCAAAGAAGATCAAGAGTAGCTTGGCATCTCCGCAATAGCTTCAAAAGGAAATCCATGAAAAAAGAAATGATAGAGATGATTAGGAAATAGAAAAAATGGTCAAGATGGCTAAAAAGGGTGAAACAAGGAACTTACTGATGGTATTAACTGGAGCTCACAAGACGTGGCCCTGTATTGATCTCAGCCAGGAGCCCATCGTCTCTACCGGAATGCACCTATACAAAGAAGGGAGACAAGGATAAAGAGCAATGAAGATCAAGATAAGACATGAGGAAAAGAAAAGAAGTACGTCTGCGAGTTGTTAGGAAAAGATTGCTTCATCGACATCAGAATAGGCGTTGATGACCCACATCATAAAGAATCGGAAGCTTAAGTAAGTAGAGTCTTCAAGCGGCAACATTGAAGGAAATGGTCAGGAGTTTAAAATGGAATGCCCCATTTTTTAGGGATCAAGTATAGAGGAGGAGGACTTTGGGTTAGGCTGGTTTTGCTATTTTTATTTCCTTTTTTTTTGGGCCCTTAGGCTTGGTTTGTACAGTTCTTCTATTATTATTAATAAAATAGAGCAGCAACTCCACAAGTTGTTTACAAAAAAAGATTATTCTTCCAGGTATGTAAGCTTTCATAGTGTTGGATTTGTTCGCCCTCACGCCAATCATGTAATTTCATTCATGAATTCGTTCTTGAAGTTGTTTGATTGAGTTTCTTGAGTTTTAACCCCATTCTTTAGCTATAGAGGTTTTTTGAGTACTTGAGGGTAGGGTCTTGCGAATGAGTAGTGTTTTTGATAGAAATTGAGTGATATTTCAATGAAATCGTGTTGGTTTTAAGATTTAAAGTGAGTTTGGAAGAGGAAGAAAAAAAGGTCAAATATACGTGTCTAGGTTCGCGTCACGAAGACGCTTGAAATTTCCAGCTTCAGTCAAATATCTTCTTTCCAGGTCGCAGAGATGCTACATAGTTTTCTATCTTGAAAGTCTTTTCGTGAGCAAAAATTTAATTCCCTCTCCGCGTCGCGCAAGCGTTTCTTCAAATCACATCTTCTCTCTCCTCTTACTACTAACTTCCTAAGCTTTCATTAATCATTAAAAGATCCTATATCCTAATCATATCTCTTAAATTACATTTCAAATTGAAGTAAAATTAAGATGAAAGTTCAAAAAAGTCCTTTGAGTCAAACGTAAAATTCTATTGAAATCAACTATAGTTTTGAACTTAGGCTTGAGGAAGTAAGTATGAGAATGAGAAGAGTTGTACCCGGGTGTTCCTATATTGTTATTGAGATCCTTGATTCGAGTCGTTCATGGCCATAATTCCGCATGAACCTTATGAATTTAGTATTTCTTGAGATGAGTATTATTGTTGAGTTCCAAATTCCGAGTTCTTGAGTTTTGAGTATTGGGTTTCCTATATGGTTATTGAGATCCTTGAGTTGATTCGTTCACGTCTATATTTCGGCATGAACCTTATTTTGAGTTATAAGTCTTGAGAGTCTTTGCAAGTTGATCATTTTGTTTTAAAATTGAGTTTTGAGGAAAGTTTAAAAAGACAGTTTTGAGTAAAGTTTAAGGGAACTAAGCATTCACAAACGTATCATTTTTACATTGAGAGAAGAGAAACTTTGATTTTGGAAAAGAGTCTATGAGTTCAAAGATATTTCAAAGAAGTTACCTCTTTTATTAAAGCAATTATATCAACCCAGAAAAAGAGTATGTGTCATACATTTGAGCATGAGTATATATATTATCGGGAGTAGTATTGAGCAGCGATATGGGGATGAGTTGAGACAACTCACATTCCTCATAAACCATGTATGCTAACATGGGTACATGATCATACTTTTTAGATGAATCCTAAGTACCTTCAGCTAGAGATTAGTGGTTCCACTTAGTTGACGTGTTCTATACCGTTGCAAGGTATATGACAATTCTGGCAGTGTGGGCGAGACCTTGTATCATCACGTAGCTCATTGTGATGGTTGTCGGTTAGAGAATCTTCCAAATAAGAGTAAGGAGTATGTTATTATATTTTAATAAACTTTGAGTTAATATCTACTGTTTTGAGTTTATGGTGTTTTTACATACTTTCTTGAGTTATTATCTGTCATTTATGAAGCTTTAAACATGTAAATATTTTGTTATTCCTTTTGTAGTGAGGTTAGTTGAGATGAGTACTTTTCCAGTCTTGTCAGTTCTGTTATCTATGTTTTCAGTTCTATTTGCATACTCGTATATTCAACTTAATAATGTCATTTGACCTGCATCCTTTTATGATGCAGATACATGTATTTAGGACTATCAAAAGGCGCTTCGTTAAGACCACTCTACACTTTAGTTATCTTTTGGTGAGCCTCTTTCTATTCTCGAGGAATTCACATTTACTTTTAGTTTAGTAGTTTTGAGATGCCGTGGGTCTTGTCCCAATATATAATAGAGACTTCATAGATAGATAGAGTTGAGGAGTCTTTAAGTATTTTCTTTCTCTGAGATGTTTTACAAACTATAAGTATTTTTATTGAGTATTGTTCGGACTTTATGAATTGAGTATTTGAGATTAACAGATTTAATTCAGTTTTAAGCCTATTTTGTTTGAGTTAGTTTTCAACTTGTGATGAGGGTTTGCTTGGGGACCAACAATGATTCTTGAGTGCCGGCCACGTCCAGGGCGTAGGCTCGGGCCGTGACATAAATCCTCTCTGATGTCTCTTAAGCAAACAAAGTTTCTCTTAAGTGAACCTTGCATAAAATGGGACCATCGCGGTCGCGAACAAAGCTTCACTTTCTCGAAGGTCGCAAAAGCAAATAAACCTTTGCAAAAGCGAGGGTTTGACCATAGGGCCCCTTCGCGAATGCGAGTAGGTCTTCGGCAACACGACCCTCGTGAAATTAAAGATCCTTCGCGAATGAGAGGTCTGTAGTCATCAAAACACAACCAACTCTCAAACTATCTTAAGGACCCTTGGAATTCGTTTGGAACTCTGTACACACAAACCATCTATGCAACCTGACTAAACTTGACGTTCCAGAATCAATGGAACCATCGTAACACAAATCTGAGGTCTCCTTTACCTGAAACTCGTTGGAGTCATAAGAAGTGAACATAACACACAAAAAGGCTAAATCAAGCTTGGAACCTTTGAAAATTCAAACAAGACCTCGTTTAGGCCTAAAATCATTCCTCAAAGACAATGGAACTCTTGGAATACCGATCCGAGAATTCGAACCCCAAATGTTGACCCAAGTCAACCCCTAAGGCAAAAATTTCACAAAGTTTCAACTTAGGACCTCAAATCCTAAAAAGGACTCTGAACCTGAAATCGACACTCTCATAGACAAATTTCCACATTTCAAAACTGATAAAATTGATAGAATTCTATTCCGCAACTCGAAACTCTAAAAAATCTAGAAAATCACTTCTTAATAACTTTACCCTTTTGAAACAAAAAAATTTCAAAATTCACAACTTTGTACTCAAATATCGAAACAAATTTCAAAATCCATTCAGAAATAACTCGGGGTCACTATCGGGAGGGGTATAATTGTAATTTTTATGAAAATTTCTAAAAATGACCTTTTAGGTTATTACATTATCCACCACTAAAAACAATGTATGTCCTCGAACATTAAGTAAAAAAAGTATCTCAAGACTCGAAAAGATGAGGATATCTGACAAGCATATTAGACTCTTATCTCCCAAGTAGTCTCACCAACTAAACGATGCTTCCATTGGATCTTCACTGAAACAATCTCCTTGGTCCTAAGCTTTCCGACATACTGATATAAAATTATAGGTTCCTCCTCAGAGAAAATTCTGGACCCAACACTAGGGGTGGTGTCAATGGAACGATTCGGTAGATTATTTAAAAAAATTATACCATCCCAATTTTTCAATTAATTTATAATGCATAACCAAAATTAGATATTTTAAAACAATCCCAATCATATCAGTTTCTCTTCAATATCGATACGATTCAGTTAATTCTTGATATTTTTAATTTTAAAGTATCACCTCAAAATATACTCTTATTAAATTTCTTTCGCAGGTATATTCTTGAAGAAGTAGTTCAATTCTTCACCAAGATGTCGAGAATGTAAAACCTATAATATTGCTTGATCTTAAATATTTAATAAGAGTGCTTGCAAAGGTTTTACAACATTGTTTTTTGGTGTATCTATTATAGTATGTAGAAACTAGATTGTATTTGTATTTGAAAAATGTGATAAAATATATTTATATATGAAATTTAAAATATTATTAATGTATAAAATATATTTATATACATGTAAGGTTATCCAGTTTAGTTCGGATTTTTTTTTAATTTTTTCATAAATTAAAAAGACTATCCCAATTGTTCAGGATGGTTATACACTCAAATAAAAGTCCAGGATATTGAAAAATAATATAAATAGGTTTAGTACAATTAGGTTCGGTTGGTTTTTCATATTCTTTTGAAACCCCCATCCAACACAACCAAATCAAGCGAAAGCACATGTGACTCATCTGGCACATACTTTCAAAGTATAGAAACATGAAACATAGGATGCACAACTGACTAGCTAGGTGGAAAAGTCAACTTATAGGCCATCTCTCCTACTCGGCTCAAAATCTCAAAAGGGCCAATAGATCTAGGGTTAAGCTTGCCGTTTTTACTGAACCTCATCATACCCTTCATAGGTGACACTCAGAGCCAAACATGATCACCCTCTATAAACACTAGGATCGAACTCGTAGGTTTGCATAACTCTTCTATCAAATTTGGGCTATCAACAGTCTAGCCTGGATCATACGAACCAGCTCCATAACATCTCTAAGAAAGTTTGTATCTAAAGATTCCATCTCAGTAAAATTAAACCAACCGATCAGAGATCTACATTGTTTTCCATACAACACTTCAAATGGAACAATTTGAATACTAGAGTCATAACTATTGTTGTAGGCAAACTCTGGTAATGACAAGTGTTCATCCCACCGAGTACCAAAATTAATCAAACATGCTCAGAGCCTGTACTCCAATACCTGAATCGTCCACTCAGACTGACCAGGGTGAAAAGCTATACTCATGTCTAATTGAGTACCGAAACCATGCTGCAAGGCCCTCCAAAAGTGAAAAGTGAACAATGAACCTCGATAAAAGAATATGGAAATGAGGACTCTATGTACTAGAGTAATCAGACTGATATAAAGTTGGGCCAATTTCTCTACCGTACACTTCACCCCAACTAAGATGAAATGGGAGGTCTTGTTTAACTTATCAACAACTACCCAAATGGAGTCATAACCAGTTATAGTGGTAGTAAAACCCAGTACAAAGTCCAAAGTGATTCGCTCCCACTTCCAAATAAGAATAAGCATCTTCTAAGATATACTAGGTCGCTGATGATCACACTTGACCTATTGGAAATTCAAGCATCTAGAAACAAAATCTACAATATCCCTCTTCATGACACCCAACCAGTAATGGGGGCTCAGATCATGATACATATATACTGCTACTGGATGAATGGAATATCGAGAATAGTGGGCATTCTCAAGAATCAGCCTAACTAACTCACCCACCTTGGGCATACAAATCCCGCCTTCAAGACTCAAGACATCATTAGAATTAAGGACAACCTCCTTGGCTTACTCTCTCATCACATTGTCTCAAATGAGACACAACTTCTCATCATCGAACTGGTGATGAGAGATATGCTCAACTAAGAAAGAATGGGCCTCTATGAAAGCAATCAAACCACCACAACTCTTCTCAGAAATCTACATCTAGACAAAAATGTTGGCTAACCTTTGAACATCCCTAGCTAATGGTCTATCCTCAACACTGATAGCGACAATACTGCCCATACTAGAAGTCGTCCTATTCAAGGCACCCACCCCCATATTGGCCTTTCCAAGATGATACAAGATTATCATAGTCCTTCAATAGCTCAAGCCATCTTCACTGCCTCAAGTTTTGATCCCTCTGATTGAAAATGTACTGAAGACTCTGATGATTTGGAAGAACTCACAATGTACCCCATACAAATAATGGCACTATAGATCAAGCACAAATACTACACCTGAAAACTCTAGATCATGAGTAGGGTAGTTTTTCTCATGGGTCTTTAACTATCTAGAAGAATAGGCGATAATCTTCCCCTTTTACATTAGAACACCACCCAACCCGACTCCAGAAACATCACATTATATGGTAAAGTCCACACTCTCCTTGGGTAGAGTCAACACAAGAGCCAAATTCAAAAAAAGGTCTTGAGCTTCTGAAAGCTCTCCTTATATTCATCAGACCACTGGAAGGTCACACTCTATCTAGTAAATTTGTTCAAAAGAGATGAAATAGAAGAGAAACTCTGAACAAACTGATTGTAATAACTTGCCATCCCTACAAACTTTGAATCCCAATAACTCAAGTAGGCCTGGTCCAACCTCTAACTGCCTCAATCTTTAATGGATCCACCCAAATACCCTCTTTGGACACCACGTGTCCCAGAAATGCAAAAGAATCAAGCCAAAACTCGCACTTTGAGAACTTGGCTTACAATTTCTCTTCCATCAATCTTTGGAGTACAATCCTCAAATGTCGGTCATGGTCCTCCTCAGTTTTGGAGTACACCAAGATGTTATCAATGAACAATATCACAAAAGAATCCAAATAATTTTAAAATACCCCGGTCATTTATTCCAAGAATGTTGCAGGGGCGTTAGTCAAATTGAAGGACATCAAAAAAATACATAGTGTCCATAACGAGTCCTGAACTCTGTCTTAGGGATATCCGATGCCCTAATATTCATCGAATGATAGCCGACCTCAAATCAATCTTAGAAAACAAATATGTTACCTATAGTTGATCAAATAAGTCATAAATACGAGGAAGATGATTATTATTCTTCACTGTCACTTTGTTCAACTGACGGTCGTATATATACATCCTCATGGTTCCATCGTTATTTTTCAAAAACAAGACATGGGCACCTATGGAGACACACTTGGGTGAATAAAAGCTTAACTCAACAAGTCCTGCAATTGATCTTTCAACTAAGCTAGAGCCATATAGTTATGAGAAATAGAGATTGGTTTGGTGCCCGTCTCTAAGTCAATATAAAAATCAATGTCGCTATCCAGAGGAACACCTGGAAGATCAGTAGAAAAATATTTTAAAACTCTCGAACTACGAGAGCAGAATCCATTAGAGGTAGCTCTACACTAGCATCTCAAATAAAGGCAAAATATGACAAACTCCCTCTATCAACCAACGTTTAATCTTGAATGAAGGAGATAACTTTGCTAGGGTCAAAACTACTAGCACCAATCCACTAAACTCTCGGGACACCCAACATCACTAAGGTCATAATCTTTGCATAACATTCAATAATAACATGATGCAGAGAGAGCCAGTCCATACCTAAAATAATATCAAAAGTCTACCATCCCTAGAATGATCAAGTTTACCAGGTATCATATCGAGCTAAAGAAACAAGACATGGTCGATACATTCGATCCACCACTAAGGACTCACCCACTAGTGTAGAAACATAAATAGACATAAGTATGCTATCGGACATTATATCAAATCCAACAACAAAATAGGTCACCCATAAGAGAAACAGGACCCCAGATCAAACAACATAGACGTAGGTCATGGAAAAATAGGACAATACCTATAATCACACCATCAGATATCTCAACAGTCTGGCTAGTACCCTGATCTCCGCTCTGTTAAGTGGTAGTACCCCTACCAGAAGCCCTAAAACCTCGATCGTACTGACCCCTACCTCGACCCCTGGCCAGGGCACTGCATATCTAGCTGGTGCAGCTGGATATGTATGTTGGGGTCTTGATTGTGTATGTAAAGGACACCACCAAATCATACGACCTGGATCTTCACATACACAACATGACCTCGGTGCGACAGACTGCTATGACGGACTAGATATAATACCATGGCCACCTCCACAAGAACCATAGGACCCTTATTATGTTTTCCAATTCTTGGTTCCTAGCATGGATGAATGAATAGACCCACGATGCTGGAATGTTCTACCACCCTTGTGTGAACCTTTGCCTCTAGATGAGGTGCTAGAAAACTGACCAAATGATCAAGCCCTCTTGATGTCATGATCCATAGGTACCCCCTAGACGTAATACGGCGTTCAACCCCGAAGGGGTCTCATACAAGCCCTTAGCATAATCATAAACAAAAGTAATAGAAATGATGTGAAATTTTAAAACTTTTACAGTCAAAGCCTTTTCATTAATACCAAAAATAGGACTCTAGACGTTATCTCAATGAACCATCTACTACAATAGAATATCAATAAGGTCATTGCCCTTTTACAATAAAGTCTCTAAGTATAACATACGAAAGGAAACTAGAAAGAATAGCTCTTGTCTTCAAACCATGAGGACTCACCAAGGCAAGGAGATAATCAATCCAAGCCTTCAACCAAAGAGAAGCAACCTCAACGACCGGAACCTACTCTTATAGAAAAAAGTAGAGAATATGGGTTAGCACAAAGATGTACTAAGTATGGAAGCCATGCATAAAAATCCTTAAAACATGCTTTAAAGGGACATTTAGTTCAAACCAAGCATTTATCAAGTTTATAAGCCATCAAGCACATTTCTGAAGAAACATCAGTCACACCATATCATAAGCAACCCAAAGCTATACTTGTGCAATGAATAGGTAAGATCCAATAATCCTACCTAATACTAAGTACCAATTTTAGGTCACCAACATCATACATATCATACCTTGACCTCATCATTTGCCAACATTCATAGACAAGGAAATATTCATATTCATAACTTGTAGAAAGTAAAGTCACTCTTGACAACAATTCATACCATACATGCATAATTCATAAGTCTTCATAGCATAAGAGAACCTCACCACAACCACTCTTAAAGCCTACTTGTGCAATGCATAAATAGAGTCCCATACCGCCACTCATACTAAGTAGTACCCCTTAAGAAGTCAAAGTTATAGTTCATTTTCTTGTCAAAATTCATATTCCCTATATAGCCTTAACCGACATAGACCATGTGAGCTACATAGAATCCGATGTCTTACCCCCACACTGAAAAGAGGTGTCTTACTTGCCTAAGGTAGAACTAACATATTATCTTTTAGGTGGATCCACTAGCTAAAGACCTATGTGGGCACATAGTTGTGGGATAAGGAGATTGCTACTAAAAAACCAGACTTTCTAACGTAAAAGGTTTCTATCTCCTGAGATAACTTACTTTGGGAAGCCAGACTTTCTAAAGTAAAAGCTTCCATCTCATATTCATATCCACTCGGGGCTAAGCATAATTCCCTTTAAAATTCATATTAAGTCTTTATTTAAGTTCATGTTCATGAAAGAATGGACTAGGCACTCAAACCAACATGGTATCATAACAGCTCATAGATTCATTAGGTGAGAATGTCCTTTCAACCTTAGAATCATCAATATGTGAGTAAACCTTTCACATCATATTCATAGTGTGTTCATGAAAATAGTCTTTCATTCAACACAACAATATTGTCATAGTCATAGACATTTCATACATAGTCATGTGTAAGGGTATAGGGAGAATGATCTTACACCAATACCATAATTACACAATAATCATAGGATCTTCAGTTTCTAAGTGAATCATAAGCTCATACACAATTCTCATCAACATGTACAATCCTTTATAATTTGCCCTTCAAGGCTATAAATCAAACTCAATCCAAACATCTAGAATTTCTACATTAGATAGAGGAATATAATGATTCAATAACTCAATCAATATAAACATAATTAATTGACATACTTCTATACTCAATCAGCTCACATCATGAATTCACAATTTAACAATATGGGGGATTCATGCGTCTTGAGGGGATTTTATCATAAATCATCAATTAATAATCAATTCAACCATAATCCACCATAATCAACCATAAATAAGCAATTGAAAATGTTTTGAAAGAGAACCCATGACATAGATTGAAACCCTAGGTTTTTGGGGGCAATTGAAAGCTTCAAATCAAGTTTTGAAGGGACTCTATGGGTGAAAGCTACCGATAAATGAAAATCCACCATACCATGATTAAGAATCTCCACTAAATTTGAGGAACAACTCTTGATTTTTCCAAACCCTAGCTCCAATTTCTACCTTTCTTCTTCTTGAGTTTTAGAGATATATATATTGTGAGGAAGAGAACTTTTGGTTTGATTTGGGTGTTTGAGTGTAATGACTTATTTTTGGTGAATTTGGACTTAAAACAACTTATATAGTACCCCTAAAAATACCCAAAACAACCTCACTTTAATTGGACTAAAATAGGAAATTACTTAATTGACCCTCACTAAGTGATCACACCTAGGAACCACGAGGGACGTTGACGAGTCGTGGTGAGGAACACAATCCATGGTCCCCCTCTTAATGGTTGGACAGAAGGTAGGAGATTGGACCATGAAGCTCACTAGCCCAAGGCAATCCCACGAGGGGCTCCACGAGCAGTGGTCAAGACCACGAGCAGTGGTCAAGACCACGAGCAGTGGTCAAGACCACGAGCAGTGGTCAAGACTATGAGCCGTGGTCCGTCTCGTGGTCCTTGAGGCAGTAGCTAGGATACTTGTGCCACAAGCCCTCCTTGCCTAAGGCATCTTCACGAAGGGATCCACGAGCCGTGGTCAAGACCATAACATCGAAGATGGGTTTCTAAGGAGCAAGAAGAGTTGAAGAATTGGTGAGTCTTCATAGCATCAAGGGCAAAACCCATCTTTCCTTTATGTATTTTATTTTCATGTTGAGACTATTGTATGGGCTGTGTCCCAAGAAATTATTATAAAAGTTGTATTAGATTGTTTGAGACAAATTATAGAAAGACTTCCGCTTGTTTTTATGAAAATGACTTTGATTATATTTCTTTTTGATTTTCCTGTATTTTTCTATTATCTTATGTTATGATATGCTAAGGGCTTGTATGAGACCCCTTCGGGGTCAAGTACGCCATGTTATTTCTAGGGGGTACCATTGGGTCGTAACAAACTTGGTATTAGAGCACAAGGTTTAGAATGGTTCTAGGATTGTCTCAAACCACATCTAGTAGGGTCTTGTTCATAAATGTGAAGCACGCCACATTTATGAATAGGAGGCTATTGGATGTTTAGGAAATATCACTTCTTCATTCTCTAAGTTGTGCCATAGAGTTTGGTTTTAGTAGGCCCTTCTTCTAATCTGGGCCCATTGATTTCCAGGGTATGGCTAATACAAGGGTAAATGCTAGGAGAGAAGAGGAAGGCAATGTGGAGCAAGATGTTCCTCCCTAAGTGCCACATCAAGCTCCTCCTCAAGCTCCAATTGACCCTATAGGGGGTAATGTGACTCAATAAAAGTTTAGGGCTACTCTCCATATGCTAACTCAAGCCATGATGGCTCAAGCCCAAGCTATGATGGACCAAGCCAATAGAGAGGTTGTAGCTCCGGCAAACTCAATAAGGGGAATGGCTGCTTTTAGGGTGAGAGATTTTTGGAGGATGAACCCTCCGGAGTTCTATGGCTCCAAAGTGGAGGAACATCCTCAAGGTTTTGTAGATGAGGTGTATAAGGTGCTTGCTATCATGGGATTAACTTCGGTAGAGAAAGCGGAGCTAGCTGCTTACCGAATGAGGGATATAGCACAAATCTAGTATGAGCAATGGAAAGATAGTAAGCCGATAGAAGAGGGCCCAATAGAGTTGGAAGGGTTCAAAGAGACATTCCTTGATAGGTTCTTTCCCCTAGAGTTGAGGGAGCTAAAGATGCAAGAGTTCATAAATTTTAAGCAAGGAGATACGAGTGTGAAAGAGTATTCCCTTAAGTTCACCCAACTATCCAAATATTGTCCAAACATAGTGGGGGATTCAAGGGCCAAAATGAATAAGTTTGTGATGGGAATGTCCTAATTAGTGGTCAATGAATGTCGTTCGGCAATGCTTATCCCTAGTATGAATATTTCCAGTCTCATACTGCAAGCTCAATAAATTGAGGAGCAAAAGCTTAAGAAAATGAATAAGGAGTTAAAAATAGCTAGAACCGATGTTGGGAACTTTCCTAATGCTAAGTCCGATGAGCAAGGTAGGTCTAAGTTGAGACAAAAGAATTACGGCCAAGACTCTTCGTTTCCTAAGCCTAGTTGCACCTAGTGTGGGAGAAATCATTAATGTAAGTGCCTATCCGTCATGGATGGTTGCTATGGGTGTGGAAAGGATGGGCACAAAATGAGAGATTACCCGGTTCTTAAGGCTAAGGGAAGGGAGGATAAGAAAGTTGCCTCTAGTGGTCCGGATGTGAGTGCTAAAAAGAAGAATAGGTTTTATGCTCTCCAATCTAGAGAATATCAAGAGTGATCTCCTCATGTCCCTTTCGGTATGTGTTTTATGCTTTAGTAAATTTCCAAATTTCGTGTCTTTTGTGACATTCTGTGTTGCACTTTGAAGTTGCTTTTAGCATGATTGATGTTTAGAAGAGTTTGTGTAGGCTTACACCCAAGGGGGAGATAGTGTGCCTATCTAGTAAGGTTATTGTGGGATTATGTGTTGCCATGATTTCCTTACGTGTATGTTCATGAAAATGATTAGATCTTGTTAGATAGTGTGCCATGATTTCAAATTATGTTTATATGATGCTTATGTTGGAAACTTTCCTTATTATGATTATGACTTATCTCCTATGCTCATTAACTATGTCTTATTTTGACTTATGACTATATGATGCTTATGTTAGAGATTACACTATGACTATGTTATTATCTCTTATGCTTATGTCTTATGTTGACTAACCAATTTGAGATGCTTTTATGGTGTTATGCTAGCTATCATACTTGGTACATTTTGTACTAACAAATACTTTGCCTATATTCTAATAAAATGTAGGGTTCCGGAGATTGAGTTCCTTTGGAGGCTAGGTTTCTAAGGAGCAAGAAGAGTTGAAGAATTGGTGAGTCCTCATAGCATCGAGTACAAAACCCACCTTTCCTTTATGTCTTTTATTTTCATGTTGAGACTGTTGTATGGGCTGTGTCCCAAGAGTTTATTCTAAAACTTGTATTAGATGGTTTGGGACAAATTATAGAAAGATTTCCGCTTGTTTTTATGAAAATGACTTCGATTGTAAAAGTTGTAAATTTTTCCGTATTTTTTTATTATCTTATGTTATGAAATGCTACGGGATTGTATTAGACCCCTTCGCGGTCAAGTATGCCATGTTACGTCTAGGGGGTACCCCTGGGTCATGACACCTTGACTCTTATACTCCTTATTTCACCCCTAGATGTCTACTAATATACAATGAGTCATTTTATGATTTTTACTCCTTCACATTTAGGCTCTAGTTTAACCTATCATATTTTTGGGGTGTTACATTATCTCCCTCTTGAGAACATTCTTCCTCGAATGACGATTTTGATACCTTACAGAATTATAGACTCAAGACTAGCAGCCCATCATGTATGCAACATAAAAATAATGCACAATTCAAAGGAGGAAACATCAACTCCATCTCAAGACATAAACAATACAACACAAGGAAGTAGGATCTACATCCACAACCCATTATGCACAAAACTCATCATTTCACAAAGCCATAGGACGAACTACCTTCTCCAACTCAAGGCAAGCTCAACACAACATCATGGAGTCAGTATGGCATTTTATCACAAGCATAACTAAGCATGTTCATCAAAACATCTCATGAAGTCAAATATGCAATCATCATACTAAAATGCAAATCAACATGAGGAACATATAAATCATGAAAACTCAACTTATGCTAAAATATGAATTCTCACAAGAACATGCATATCATAAGGAAAAATCATGAAGAACACATATAGCACACATTACTCCTAAAAACATCAAACTCAAGATAACTACTTACCTCAAGCTTGGATAGGAGTAGAAGGAAAAAATATGAGGATAGCAGGACTTCATATCGGCCTCGGCCTACCATGTAGCACTCTCAAATAGATGATTCCTCCTCAACACCTTTACATAAGCTACTTACCTGTTTCTCAACTTCTTAACTTGCCGGTCTAACATATTCACTGGAATCTCTTCATAAGAAAGACTCTCATCAACTCCCAAACCCTCTAAAGGAATGATGGATACCGGATCACCAATGCACTTAGCTTCTTAAGCATGGAAACATGAAATACCGGGTGAACCGGAGCCAATTCGTTTGGCAAGTCTAATTCATAGGCAACTTTTCCTATGTGTTTCAAGATTTGATATGGGCTCACATAACGGGGACTAAGCTTCCTATTCTTACCAAACCTCATCACACCCTTCATAGTTGAGATTTTCAAGTAGACCCAGTCACCAATTTCAAATTCTAGATCCCTTCTTCTAACATCGACGTAAGACTTTTACCGACTTTGGGCCGTCTTCAACCTCTCTCTAATGAGTCGAACTTTTTCAATGGCCTCATAAGCTAGTTTGGGACCAATTAGAGCAATTTCACCTACTTCAAACCAACCAACCGGAGATCTACACCTCCTACCATACAATGCTTCAAAATGAGCCATGGCAATACTTGAATGGTAACTTTTATTGTAGGCAAACTATATCAATGGTAGATGGTCATCCCAATTACCCTTGAAGTCTATACCACACGCCCTCAACATGTCTTCTAAGGTTTGAATGGTACGTTCCACTTGACCATCCGTTTGAGGGTGGAAAGCGGTGCTAAGCTTCACCTTAGTACCAAGCCCTTTTTGGAATGCCTTCCAAAAGTGTGAAGTAAATTGAGTACCTAGATTCGAAATAATAGATAAAGGGACCCCATGCAACTTTACTATCTCCTTGATGTACAATTTAGCACAGTCTTCCACAAAAAAAAAACCTTGATGGGAATAAAGTGGGCGGATTTTGTCATTCTATCAATGATGACCCAAATAGAATCATGTTGCCTTCGAGTATGTGGCAAACCCACAGTAAAGTCCATATTCACATCCTCCCACTTCCAAGTGGGAATATCTCTATATTGGGACAAACCTCCTGGTCTTGGGTGTTTGGCCTTAACTTGTTGACAATTTGGACATTTGGCTACAAAACCCGCTATATCCTTCTTCATGCCATTCCACCAATAAACTTTTCGTTAATTACGGTACATCTTGGTGGCTCCCGAATGAATAGAATACCGCGAACCATGAGCTTCTTCTAGAATTTGTTCTCTCAAGCCATCAATATCCGGAACACATAATCTACCTTGGTACCTAATCACTCCATCTCCCCCTTGGGAGAAAGCCTCAACGGACTTTTTGAGTACCGACTCTTTCAACTCAATTAACATGGGATCAAGGTCTTGTTTGGACTTCACGTCCATTACAAAGGATTATTCGAAACCATTATGGACCATGACACCACCCTTTGTGGAATTCACTAGTTGGACACCTAACCGAGCCAACCTATGTACATCACAAACTAACTCTTTCTTTTCATCCTGTACATGGGCCACACTACCCTTGGACAAATCGACTTAGAGCATCCAAAACTACATTGGCTTTGACGGAGTGGTAAAGGACACTCATGTCATAATTCTTTAAAAGCTCTAACCACCTTCTTTGTCAGAGATTCATTTCTTTTTGGCTAAACACATATTGAAAACTCTTGTGATCGGTGAAAACATCTACATGGACCCCAAACAAATAATTTCTCCATATTTTCAAAGCAAATACTACCGCCGCTAATTCAAGATCACGGGTTGGATAATTCTTTTCATGGATCTTGAGTTGCCTTGAAGCATAGGCAATCACTTTACCATGTTGCATAAGGACACATTGCTTTCACGTATCAAGACACTTCATCCAATTCTAAGTGTTAATGATCGCTAGTCAGTATAATAACCAAACAAAATGAGTTGGGGTTGAATCCCACAGGGAGTGGTACGTGTTTAAGATTCAATAGCAAAGTACGAATATATTCAAGTCAATCATAGGAATAGACATTATCGAAGAAAAGCATAATTCAAATTAAGGGGTGACACGAATATCAATAAACAGGGGGGATTTTGGTTTCCACTATCAGCTACAACAATAGCAAATAACACGAAAAAACAATAATGAGATGGGTTCTTGGGATGTGATTCGATTATAGGCTGATGTAGACAAATGGGTAATTGCACTTGTTAGTAAATAGTTGTAAATCAGTGAATAAGCTAGACTTTAGTGGGAATAAACTTTCTCTCGAACAATTTACCATGAATCGAGTTGGTTTCTCTCGAACAATTTACCATGAATCGAGTTGGTTTCTCTCGAACAATTTACCATGAATCGAGTTGGTTTCTCTCGAACACCAACAAGTAAGCAAATAAGAACAACCTACGCTTTATTCCATTCAATCTCTCGAGCTAAATGTGTGAAAAGGGTTTAAGATTCACTCTCTCGAGCTGAACCCATGACAACCCAATACCCACACACCATCAATTAATAATCTTGGCTTTAAAGCCTCTATCTCGAGCAATCCAAAAACACGATGGTAGAATTACATTTGCAACTACAACCCTTAAAATGAAACCACAATTACTGAATGAAATCACTTCTAAACAAAATTTAACAAATAATTATCAATACCCATAAACTAAATCAACCCATAATCACATAATCACACCCCAAGAATTGGTGTTTTAGCTAGACATCATAAAAAGATAGAAATCGTTACCAAATTGTGTTTCCATCAACTAAGTAAGATTAATTTCGTTTTTACAAAGGTCCAATTGAAGAATCTCAAAGACCCACTTCCAATTTCTCAAAAATGGAAAACTTCAATTCTTCAAAGCTAAGGAAAAATATTATCTCAATACTCAGAGTTCAAACTCAAAATTACTCTAATGAATGTTCAGAATAAAATTTGATTCATTAAAATTTTTGATACTAAACTAAATGTTCAAAAACGTATTTATAGTCGCCAAAAATATGTTGCAAAAGACCATTCGCCGTAGTAAGTCGGGATCACCGATTAGCTCGGCGATCCGCCCTTTGGTCGGTTCCATCGCCTTTTTGCTTTGGCCTTCAGCATCCTTAGGTTCTGTAACTTTAGGCGATTTAACACTGCATCGCGGAACCACTCGGCGACATGCCGACTGCTCCTTTCTCTCACCAACTTGATTTTCTCCTTTAGGGCTTGGCACACTGGAACTTTAGGTGGTCAAATGGCCACTCGGTGACTCGCCAAGAGGACTCGGCGATCACCAGGCCTTCATTTCTTCGTTCCGTTTTGCTAATTAGTGTCCATGCCTTGTTCCTCAATCCAATTACCTAGAAGTCAAGGGTTTTACATTAGTTATTGGCCCAAAACAAGCCTTTGAGGACACAAAATCTATCCAAATGAAGCCCTAAATAAGTCCAAATTGTGGACTCATCAACACCCCCAACTTAAACATTTGCTTGTCCTCAAGTAAAACTCAAGTTCAGCAGTTCAAAAAGGATATCTCAAATAGTGCTACACAAGACTCAATCATGAATGCACACAAAAAGACTTAACTTACTCATGCAAAGATCAATTGTTCACTCAAAGATTCAAGTTGTGACTCACCATTATCAAAGATTCTCAAGTTTACAATACTTGCTTCAAATGCAAGTTCAAGCTCAACATAGGTACTCAAATGCCCTCACACAAAGAATGATTGCATGATCACACACAATGGTTCAACAATTTATAGTTCCAGAATAAAAAACAACTCTCACGCTCACAAAGATAAACACATGCATGATTTCACCCATAGGTTTGCCCTTATTTTCCAATCAACACTTGTTTAAGCTCATTCAAGATAAAAAAGGTCTTTTCAAGGCTTGTAACGGGGCTGAGTATAAATGTATGGTCATTTAGGCTCAGTGGTTGCTATCCTCATGAAATATGGTATGAACAACACTTTCTTTCCTTTTCTTATCATTCTCATTCATGCTCATAAGTCACCCCATTATTCACTTTCCATGAAATACCGGACACCCCATTTTCTTTTGCAACTTTATTTCAAACTTTTTCATTCTTTTTCATTTTTTTGTATGGAGGGGTTCTATCTTTTTCAACACCATGGGTCAAAGGGGACTTCTTTGCATTTCTTGATTTACCTTCTCTTTTCACCACACCCCCAACTTAGGCATTTGGCCTAAGTTGCCTATTCAAACAAACAACATATCATGAGGATTAAGGGTGAAGGGATAAACAAAGTTCACAGTTTCATAAGTTTCTTCAAAGGAAAGGATAAGGCTCAAAAGGTGTTCAAGAAGGGATCACACACTCACAAGGTTGGCCACAAAAGAGGTAGAATGTCAAATTGATTCACTCTTCAAAGTTGCCTAAGATCAATTCAAGAGACTGCATCACTTTGTCAACCTGACCAACGGGGCAAATTCTTGGTGTCATCACACATGGTTAACGGTAAGCTCATCACACAAAGCATTTACACCAAAATCAAACAAGACTCCACACTTTTTCTAGTGTGCAATGTTCATCACAAGAGACTCAATTTGATAACTGGCTAGTCACAACGAGATGCAAAAAGTTTACATATTGTCTATGCAACTTCATTTGGCCTCATCGTAGCTGCACATTCATTTTTGTTCGATCATAAGCACTTTTCAAGTCATCGGTATTGCTCAAAACCAATACTCAAATTTGCAAGAGAACAACAACATTTACATGATCAAGAGCTGGCTCAAAATGCTTCAAAAAGGGTAAAAAATCATTTACATTCAAAATAAGGAGCCACAAGCTCAAATATCCACAAAAGCAGTATCAAAACACATTATATAGCTCAAAAACCAATATATGAATAGAACAATAATCACAAAAGGTGGGCCTCACCCCACCACAAAACAAAAGCAATTTTTCCTCAAATGCAAGAAACTATCTAAAAGTCAATAAAATAAGATAGAGAGGGAGGTAAAGATGGATCTTGTCTAAACAGTAGCTCCATATGTCTGGGCATCAATGCCCGATGTGGAACTGTGATCTTGGGCATCAGTACCCGAAGTCACCTCAGAAGGACCGGTTCCACTGGACCCACCCATGGTGGTGTCTCTCAAAGAACTCTGGCGTACAGTCTCAAACATTGCACCCTTAAGGTCATCCAGATCATCATAAAACGTAACATCTCTAAAATCTATCTGCTCCTCGATCATCGGTCTCTGCATCTGACTCATCAGCTGCCATAACATCTCGATGTACGTCTCCGTTGGTGGCCAGAGGAATCTCAGAAGTCATCGGGGCATCAACATCACCAGTTTCCTCAAATAGGGAAGTGAAGTCAGTGGACTTCAAGTAGTCCACATCCTTCCTCAAATCCGCAACCTCAACTTTCAAAGTCGTAACCTCAGAAGTCTCCCGCTCTCTACTTTCACAAGTCTCCAATCTCACAGTGAGCATGTCAATGAAAGTCCAGAAAGGGGGTTAGCATAGCAAGAAGGCCGCTCTCGATCATCCACGGTACTGCAACCTCCAAACAGGTAGCCCTCACGTCAGCTGAATGGGCCTGGTGCCCTATCTTCAGGATCGCCTGAGTAATCTTGGCGGGCTGGGAAAAGGTAGAAGCACCCGGAGCCTGTGAAGAAGAAGTAGGAGAAGATGCACCTTAAGGCCCGGAGGTCGGAGTAGGCGAAAATTCCTCTGTATGTATCGACTCAATATCCACATCCGGAGATGTATCCACCAGAACTGCTCTCCTCTTATCGGCCTTGTCTTGTGTGTACTTGACCTCTATATGCCGAATGTCTGTAGAAGATGAAAGAGTGACCTCAATATCCATCGTCTCATCACGAGGTACTCCAGCACGCCTACACATCTCTGTAATCAGCACAGGGAATGGCAAGGAGGTCTGACTCTGCTTGGCCCTCATGGCCATATCTTGTTCTATGAGGAGTCCCAGGTTGATGCTCCTCTGGGATATGATCGACCCAAGGAAGGCCACCTTAGGGTTGCAGAGGATGGACTCATTCTGGGTTGGAATAATGGTATTGCTAATAAAGCCAAACCAAAACCGAGCAGTAATATTTAGATCCCTCTTCTCGATGGGGACCCTTGCCTCAATCCACCTCGGGGTGGTATCAGAAATCAATGGAGTAAGCCAGCCCTTCAAGTCATCCAAGGACTGAGTAGTAGGCAAGCCCTCATATGCCACTGTAGATCCTAGACCCTACCAAGTACAATATTAATGTACTCGCTACTGCACCCGACTTCCTTTCCCTGGACCATGACCAACTTAACCGGTCTGAATGCGCTTGCCTTCTTCTTACCCTTGGGCACCAACTCTCCTCATGCTGTATAGAACTCTTGAACCCATCTAGGAATATAGGGGACTTGGGGCCTGGTGACCTGCTCAAACCGGTGGAAATGGAGGGTATCCCTCACTGTGCAGTATCTTCCCTCTAGGCCCTCAATGGATAACAACTTCTCCTAGAGGATAGTTGATATACCGTGAGTTTACGGTATTTCTAATACATTTCACTTACAAGTTGTGTGTGTCTAGGGCCTTTTTGTATTGGTTTTTATGTGTTTTTATTGTATTTTGCAGGAAAGATGTTCAGGCGCGATAG
>JAJOOS010022349.1:0-17315 GCA_029582725.1 Solanum chiquidenum | reverse complement strand
TGTGAGGATGAATTTTATTAGAAGATATTTTTGAAGAATAATTAAGTGTTCAAACTCAAGTTAGATATACCAACTTGAGTTTGAGGGGGAATGTTGAAATTTGGTAGAATCTTTTTACTTTTTCTTTTTAGTCTAAAAATATTTCATAGTATTTAATTTCCTTTCAAGTCTAGGGTTTACATTAATTGCAAAATATTTAGTTTTATTTTAGTTTAGTATCTAGAAGGATTCTCCTTAGTTATTTATAAATAGGGATGTACTCTTCTATTTGAATCAATGCAAGAATCAATACAAAGAGTTATCATTCATTCTCTTTTTAATTTCTCTTTCTAGTTTCTTCCATTCCATAACACCGCAGGGTTGTTTTCTTTTTCTGTAATTATTTTGACTTCTTGAATTCAATTAAGTAAATAAATATGCGTAATTTTAACATAAAAGTTCAATAGTTTGGTGGTTGATAGTATCATTAATGGCTCCAAGGGACCCAAGTATTAGCCCTCCACTACTAACTAATTTTTTTCAATTAAAATTGATTTTTTTCCTTAAATTTTAATACCTTTTCCTTGTGGAATAAGATTTCCTTAAATTTAATACTTTTTCTTGTGGATTTTTTTCAATTAAAATTGAATTATTTCCTTAAATTTTAATACCTTTTCCTTATGGAATAAGATTTCCTTAAGATTATTGATTGGCAACTTCAAGAACTTAATGATCGTTTCAATGAGGTGACAAGTGATTTGTTTCATGAAGTAGCTTGCTTGAATCCAGTTAATTCATTTTCTAGTTTTGACATCAGAAAAATAATGAGAATGACTGAATTATATCCTGATGACTTTGATCAATTTAGTATGAGCCGCGTCCTTCAGAATCAGCTTGCCAATTACATTATCGATGTACGCGATACTGATAAAAGATTCTCTAATTTAGATGGACTTGGTGAACTTTCAAGAAAATTGGTAGAGACAAAGAAAAACTTAACTTATCCACTTATATTTCGCTTAGTGAAATTTGCTTTGCTTTTGCCAGTTGCTACTGCAACCGTTGAAAGAGCTTTCTCGGCAATGAAGTATATTAAAAATGACTTGCGAAATCGAATGGATGATGAGTTTTTAGACGGTTGTATAGTGCCTTATGTAGAAAAGAAAGTATTTCGTACTATTTCTGATGAGTCTATTATAAAAACGTTTCAGGATATGAAACCTCGTCGAGTACAATTGTAACAATATATTTAAATTATGTTTCAATAGTAGTTTATTTTCTTTATGTTAGTTTTGAATTATACACTTGTAATTCTATTAAAAATATTCCTATATTTAATTAAATATTGATTAACTTGATTATTAGTTTTGGTAATTTAAATCGTCGTTTTTTTAAAAAAAAATTACTATTAAAAATTTGGACATCCTTCATTAAATTCCTGGCTACGCCACTGCGAAGAGGGTGATCCTTGTCTTCTTTTCTTTGGTAATATATAAATGTTTTATATTTTTGTCAACAAAAACTACCTAATTTTTAAAAAAAATACAAGATGTTCATACAATGTGAAAAGAATATATGTGCATTTATATAATAGGAAAAAAAAAGTAAGGAAGTTTCAATTATCCGTAAAGGTTTATGGATAATATATCCCTATATTTTTTTTTATCTTTTGTTTTATTGGCGTTAAGGCCTATGGGCTATGAATCATGTATTAATTCGAGATTACTATAAAGAATTTAAATTTTAAATTTGCCTTTAATTTTAGTTGAATTTAAATACATATTGTGTCATCATGCCTAAACACAAACGCGTATATTATTCACGATAAGGGGTGGAGGTGGGTGGGGTGGGGATAGTGAAATGGAGTATATAATAACAATATATTCAGCATAATCTTATAAATTGAGTCTGCAGAGGATAAATTATATGCTAACCTTATTTTTACTTCATAGATATAAACATATTGTTTCTGATAGACTCTAGATTTAAAATAAAGCAAATTAAAGCAGTTTGAAAATGGGTATACAAAAATAAGGACAGTAGCAAATAAGTCAATAACGAAACAATGTGAAATAAAGAGCATTACATAACACACACATATATATATATATGAATGACAATATGACAACAAAATAATGTGATATCCGAAGCCTTACACAAATAATATATATTTTTTTAAACAAATAAAAGTTTAGTGCTGTCCACGTATCGAAAGGACTAATAATCCCACATTTAAAAGTCATTTCACTACTTGATTGGAAAAAATAATGTTGTAATTAATTTTAGATTGTGACACTAATCAATGATTATGGCTGAACATTTATCCATAGTAGGTGCAAAATAACCTTTGTTTAAACTATATTTGGCAAAAGACGTCCGATTAATTAAGTGTGACACTTTGTCTATTTTGAAAAAGATTTGGAACAAATATATATATATATATAAAGAGAGAATTTTAAAGACAAATATAAATTTGAAATGAAAATTTTAAATTCTACTTAAATCGAATTTAAGAACTGACTAAACTCCAAACTTAATTATTTGAATTAAATTTGAGTTTTAGTGTCTCCAATCCAAAAATCCAATAAATTAAACTGAAATTTTCATAATTAATTCAAACTATCGAACACTCAACCCTAAATTAATATTATTGATTTAGTTAATGTATATAGTAGGAGTAATTTCTTTGCTCCGTTTTTATGATACACTAGTTTAATAACAGGCCCAAAAATAACAATTTCTTGCAATATTTAAAAATAAATTTAATATTTAATGACATGATTTTTAATAACTATTTAAATATTGTGATATATTTAAAATCATGTATTTAATATTAAAAATTATAATGAAATAAATAAAATTCTTTTATTCTGATATCAAATTCGAACCTATAAATTTTGATAAGAAATATTTTTCTTGTTAACTGACTTTAAGTGACTCGTTTAGATTAAATTAATTAAAATTTCAATACATAACGAATTGGATAAGATTTCAAGAAAATATAACATAGTAAATACCACAAATATCATACAAATATCACCACATTTTAAATGCCACAAATTTCAAGAGACAAAAAAATAAAACAAGGACAAAATGCACAGATGGAAAATTAAATATAGTGGGTCCTATAATTGGATAAGATTTTGAGAAAAATGAACTTAAACCACTTGGCATTTTATAATAGGAAAAAAGTACAAATATTTTGGAGATGAAAGCTAATTAGTTGATATTACTTATTAATATGAATTAGGAAGAAAAGGGTGTTGGTGAGAAGAGTGACTATGTAAACTTTGATTCTCATGTGGGCTATGTTGTTTCCTAATAATTTCGTGTTTATTTTTATAAAAATATTTGTTTATTTCAAGATAAATAAATAGAAACGGACATATCATATCATTTTCTTGAAGAAGGTATTTTCTATTATTAGTAGGAAATGTTTTTTTCCAAATGAAATCGTATATGACACGAATTTAAATATAATCAGATTTCATTATAGATATCAAAGTAAAATTCTAACAGATTCTTTGTGTTAGAAAGACAAAACTAATAGTAGTAAATTAGTATTATTTCTAACTTAATTTATATGACACATTTATTTTAGTCCCGTCTAAAAAAGTATATCACATTTCTTTGATAAAAAATAAGAGAAAAGACATAAAGTTACTATTGAAATTGTCTCGAATTTTCAAAAAGACATTTTACTTTGCAACTGTCCTATTACCTCATTAAATAATTATGAACTGATATTATTATATCATTTTTCGATCAGCCTTAGATTTTAAGAAGCAAGTGTGTTCACACACCAATCATTTCATGACACATGTTAATTTAATTTAAAATATAATATATATTTTCAGTTTCAGTTTTTTCTTTATTTTTCTCTCTTTTAATTTTTGATTTATTTTAATTTTGATTTCATCTTAAATTTCACTTCATCTTCCACCCCCACTTTCAAGCTGATCTTTCCCTCCATCTTTTTTTTTCTTTACCTTCCACCGTCACCCCACCCCCACGTCAAGTTGAACTTCTCTTTCCATTTTTTCTTTTCCTTTTCTTCTTCTTCTCCAATCAAATTTTTTATTTCAATGATTTTTTTGTTAAAAAAATCATACTATTTTCTAGACTTTATTGAATTATTGATAACAAAACTACTTATTTTTCAAAGAAAATTTAAAATTTTGAATGTACCATCAATTACTCATTTTCATATAACTTCAAAATTAGAAATGATAATTTTAAAAGAATCAATGAATTTTTCAAAAATTGAAAGAACTTGATTGAAATCGGATAAAAAAAATCTATATGATACCTCCTTAACATTTTAAAATCTAATGGGTTTATCAAATTGTTCGAAATGTAAGAAAATATTTAGATAAAATTTTAACATTAAAGAGAGTAAAACTAATAGTAGTAAAAAAAGAAAGGTGAAGTTGTGATAAAAATGGTGACATTGAAAGTGAGAAGCTTCAATGGAGATGACAATGAATTTTTGAAGAAGAAAGAGAAAAAATAATAAGGATAAAAAGTTAAAATAATAAAAAAATATAGTTTATAATAAAATATTTGTAAAAATAAAATAAAATAAGTTATTTTAGGTTGTTCACTCTCTTTGAGAGAGTACATATACTTCCTATGTAAAGTGGACAAAAAATGATGTAATAATATCAGTTCAAGATTGTTTAGTGGGGGTAATAGGACGACCGCATAGTTAAAGTGTCTTTTTGAAAATTCGAAACAAATTCAAGTGTCTATTTATGACTTTTCTCAAAAAATAACTCAACTTTTAAATTCTCTGTTATCTTTAATAAGATGATTTATAATCATACAAATAATCAAAATATGTCTTAAACACAATTTTCAAAAATCTATCTTATATTTAAATTACATATTCAGTCAAATATCTTTACGTAAATTGAAATGGAATATAAGGAAACTAGTAAGAAGTGACTATATATATTGACTAGCACAACTAAAAATGGATATATGTGTTTAGACTATTAATTTCCAACTTCAACTGAAATTGACTTCTTCTTTTTTCATATTTGGAAATTGAATTTAATAGCTAAATATAAAGTAAGAATAAATTATTTGACCATAAACAATTATTGTCTTGCCTATAGTGGCACTTGATTTAGCATTAGAAAATTTTCAGTGCTTAGTCAACACGTATTTTATATTCTTAGTCAGAAAAGAAAAATATTCCCCAACCACTCAACTAACGTCAACAAATATTTGTTAGAAATTTTTCGATAGAGTTCAACCAAAATCACCAGTAAATTATTTAATAGAAATATAAATTTTAGTCATAATATATTAATGTGCCATTTAATTTAACTTCATTTCATAAATATGCCCTCTAACTTATGGTGTGCACAAATAGACACTTAAACTGAGTCCGGAGCCTAAAGGGCAAAAAAAATTATCAAAAATTCCAAAATGGCACATCACTTTTTTTTCTAACCAAAAGGGCAAAATCGCTACTGACGCAGCGATTTTCCTCTGACAAAATGACAAAAAATCGCTGCCCTAGCAGCGATTTCGTCTAAAAACTTTTTATATTTTTTTTAATTAAAAATCGCTGCTAGGGCAGCGATTTTGTAAAAAAAATTTATTAAAAATCGCTGCTGTCGCTGCCACAGCAGCGATTTTGTTAAAAAGAAAAAAAAAATTAATTAAAAATCGCTATCATTGTAAAAAAAAATAAAAAAATCGTTGTGACAGCGATTTAAGTCAGAATTTTTTTTCCCTTACACATCGCTGCTATAACAACGATTTTTATTTTTGTTTTGTCAGAAGCCCTTTTGGTTAAAAAAAAATTTGATGTGCCGTTTTAGTTTTTTTAAAGAAAAAAGCAGCGATTTTTTATTTTTTTTAAAAAAAAGTTTACAAAATCGCAGCGATTTTTAATTAAAAAAAAACAAAAAATTCTTTACAAAATCGCTGCTATTTTTCTTTAAAAATCGTTGTGGCAGCGATTTTTAATAAAAAAAGTTTTTAGACGAAATCGCTGCTAGGGCAGCGATTTTTCGTCATTTTGTCAGAGGAAAATCGCTGCGTCAGTAGCGATTTTGCCCTTTTGGTTAGAAAAAAAAGTGATGTGCCCTTTTGGAATTTTTGACAATTTTTTTTGCCCTTTAGGATCCGAGCTCCACTTAAACTTCTATAAAGTTGATTAATTAAACTCATGAGTCTTACGTGGTATAATAAACATAGGACACTATGTAGGACGCAAATTGTCATGTAGGATGTCATGTGTGCTATTTGTTGAACTTTATACAAGTTTAAGTGTTTAGTTGTACATATTCAAAGTTAGAATAAATAAATGTGAGTTGAGGTCAAGTTAAAGGACATGTTTAAAATATGTATTATATCAATATTTTAATACTTTATTATTTCATAAATTAAACTAGCAATTACTACAAGACGTGTTTCAATTCGAGTTGGACTCTACAAGGTGTGTTCAATAACAATTAGAATTCTTGGAGGTTGCTTAACCCTAAACCCTAGTTCATGCATATATAAAGGGTACTATATTCCCTTGAAAAAACATCTAAAAAATACCACCACGAATTTATGGAATATTCATAAAGAGATCAAAATCTCAAAAATTCCAACACAAATTCATGAAATATTCATAAAGAGATCAAATTCAAATCATTTTAATTCGAGAAATATGCTACTAATGACGCTCGAATTATAGAAATCAAGTCCTAATCATTCAAATTTGGGAAATCAAATCTTTCGTGCACTATAATATTCAAAAGATAATGAAATATATCGTTATTATAATATAAAAAGTAATATTGTAGTCCACTTCAAATAATGTTGCTGCATTAATTATTTTGCGCATGAATTGCATGTATTTAGTTACTATATAACATAACTAGTGGAAGTATTTAAATGTGAATTAGTTTAGAAGAGTTACGTATTACAATCTTTTATGGTCAAAAGTAAATCTTTAACCATTATAACTTGATTTGTCGATTGTGGAGAATTCACGTGTTACATATGAACTTTCTTTATCCACGGTTTAGATTGGCTTAAAAAAATAATTTTTAAATCAAAAATAAAAAGTAGGGGAGCTCTACTTTTAATTTTTGACTTATTTTAAGTTATTTTAAATTATTTTGAGTTATTTTTAATCTTGTCAAACACTTCCTAACTTATTTTAAGTCATTTTTGACTTATTTTAAGTTTTTTTTTTATATTTGTCAAACACTTCCAGAAGTCAAAAACTAATTTAAAAATAGATTTGACCAACTTTTAAGCCAATCCAAACACTCTCTTAATCCTCTTACATGTCGAATTAATTTTACTTTGCAAATGAACATAAAAATCTTACATTTTGTTAGATCTTCATACTCTTCTCTCTGTACGAAACTTTCTGGGTATTGAAATTAGGGATAATGAGTCGTGAAGGTTGAGTCGAATTTTACTTAATGGGTCGTGAAGGTTGGGTTGAATTTTACTAAATAGGTCAGATTTAATACTAAATAGAAAATAAAATTTTAATTATAATAAAAATATACATGAAACCATGTAGGCGCCACGTATGCTAATGAAAATGGTGATATGATACTTAATTGTACAATGACAAATATGTGCCCAAAATTGGATGATAAAGATAAATATATCAAAAAAGTATGACGAAGAGTAAATATGACCCTTTTCTAAAAGTACAAGGGTAATTATGACTCCTTTCCCTTTTCAGAATTAACTTAAAAATAAAAATTGAAAGAATTCCTAGTAATTATAGAAAAGTTCCAATACATATTACACGATAGTAAAAATTTATTCGTACGTAATGTTCACATTAAACAAATGAGTGCTAAATACTTATCCTTTTAAGTACCTATTTATAACTTGATCATGATTAAGTATATGTACTCTTACTTTTAATTTTAATTATCATGGTTAAATTTCTTAATTTAATAATAATATCGAGTGCAGTTAAATTTTTATTTCTAAGGAACCTAACTTGTTTTGATTCTTTTTGTTTATATCTTTTGCGTGTAGATCCTGCAACATGATAACATAATTTTTTTTTGTCAAAAAATATTTTTAAAAAAAATATTGTTAACAATTCCTTCCTAACTTCTAGTTGAATAAATCGATTTATTAATTAGGTTTCTTTGTATTTAGCCAATGTTATTAGAAAATAATTCAAGATTCCAATAATTTCATATAGGTTTAAATAAGGTGTCACCATGACGAAAGAAAATAAACTCTTAAATTTTATATATGGATAATGAAAAAAATTTAACCTTTTTTTTAAATTTTATTTTATATGTTTCATACGTATCCCTAATTTGATTAATTTATAATTACTTTTATCAATATGAGTTGTGATGTAATGCTAAAATCTCTTTATACTGATTAAAAATCTCGAGTTTAAATTTCTAGGAATGATTTTTTTTTGTTAGAAATATTACCCTCAGAAATAAATTATTTGATGTGTGAATCCAAAATTAATTGAATCCTAATATGATTACCAGACACCAAATGAAAAATTAAAAGAAAGGATTCGTAATTATTTGTTTTAATGTGGGGACAAATCAATGATTATGTTAGGGTGTTTATCCATATTAGGTGCAAATTAACCTTTAATTAATTAAACTAGGTTTTGCTGACAAGGTGACATTTGTTAATGCAAGTATATACAAGTGCCATGTCATGTTTCTACTTAGAGTTAATAGTCCACATACGTGTTTGGTCGAACTCTGTAAATTTTACTTAAATAATATATTTGTATTAATAAATTTATTAAATATATACGATTACTAGATATAGAATATAATTATTATCACTTATTAAAGTCACTTATAGAATTCAGAACTCATAATTGACATTCTAGTTTTGCCTCCATCCACGAATACAACATATTCAACAAGATTCATGACCACGAACATTTTTTCAAAAATGAGGGTATTTTTCTATAAAATTTAAAGTGTATTATATTTATAAGGTTTGAAATAATTTACGCACATTTTTTAACTAATAATATTAAATAATTTTCTTTATCAAAACTAGAACGAAAAAGTAAAATATCACTTAGTAGTGTTTTAATCTTTTGATGGGATGTACACCTAAGATTTTGTCGTGTAAACAAGTCGTTTTTCTTGTTTTCAATAATAATAGCTTTAAAAGTAATAATTACTTACGGCTCGAAATAATTTATCTCGAGATAATAAAATTATTAATAATCTCAGATCGTTATTTCTTATTCTCAATATCAAACGATTTAATTATTTTAGTACCCAAATAATACTAGTATGGAAAAAAACGGTGGGTGGGTGGATGGTCTCTATCTGATTTTGACATTACAAAAGATTTTATGCTGTGCAAGTGGTTTCTTGAAGATTCTAGTGTCTTCTTTTCCCTACTAAAGTTGAAAAAAACAATCATATTAATTAACCTAATTAATAACTCTTTAATTACCTAATATGCTTAATTAGTATGGTACTACTTAATTTTTGGACGGTGGGAGCATTTCTTCAGTTAGAGTCTTGAGAATAGAATGAATAAGATGAAGAAATATTTTCCCTTTAAATAGGCCCTTAAATTTTAGTTGAATTAATAAATTGTGAATATAGTATGATTATATCAATAAAACAATAACATATATAGTATGGTTTTTTAAAGGGAAATTTTCATAAAAACAAGTATCAGATTATCAGGCCTTAAATAGGATTTCTTAGTTACAGTTTCACTAATTATAATTCACAGTTACACTTTAATTTGCTATGCATTTATATTCGTTGTATTTTTTTCATGGGTTTCAGAGAAAAAAATACAAATGCAAACTGATTTGTATCAAAATGAATATATATTAGGAGAAGAAAGGCAAGTGAGACCAAGAGAGGGAGGAGAGAGGGCGCAAAATCGAGAGAGGGAAGAGAGAGGCGAGCGAGATTGAGAGAGGGAGAAGAGAGATCAGGAGAGAGGCGTGCGAGATAGAGAGAGTGAGAAGAAAGGCGAGCGAGATCGAGAGAGGATGAATGCATGTTGTATCACTAATACAATTGATACAGAATATAAATACAATTGATACAAAATACAAATATAGTTTTTCAAATACAATTGATATAAAATATAAATTTCTCACCTATATTTGATTGTACAATTATTAATACCTAACACATTTGACAGAATATTGTAGTCGTATGAATGCATATTGTATTCGTTGTATCACAAATATAATTGATACAAGAACAAATACAGTTGATACAAAATATAAAAAAGTTTTTCAAATACAATATAAAATACAAATTTCTAACCTATTTGATTGAATACAATTGATACACAATACATTTGAATGGGAGGCGAGAGGGAGGGGGGAGGGCAGTGGGAGGAGAGAGACAAGGGTGAGAGAAGGACAAAAGAAAGGAATTTGCCATAAAATCCTATATATAACGAATGTAATATTTTACACTAATGATTATCGTAAGTACATATCATATATTTTCCTTGTTATATATTTTTTTCTTTTAAATGAGGTCGGAGAAAGATGAGTATATAGAGATTTTATCTTATCAGTGTGAGATACAACTTAAAGAAAAACATTTTTTAGAAGACTTATCTGGAACAAAATGCAAGAATAATAAATAAAAATTAGTTATGATGAAATATTGAAGACAAGAGGTATATGACATTAAAACTAGTCATTATTAGAAATAGAGATTTTCATACCACGGAATAATAAAAAAATTATGCTATAAAACATGATTTTTCCATCTCATTCCTTCATCAAACTAACTAGCTCATTGAAAAAACACATGATGGAAAACAAGTTCCCCATTGATATACTGGGAATAGTCATTAAATATTTTTTTTCTTTTCTCAACGATTCAATCAAAATATCTTTAAAAAAATTTAGTGGAAAATTTCAACGAGAAAATAGTGATTTTTTTAATAGTAAGTAAAGATAATCCAAATAAAAATTAAAAAATAACAATAATAATATAATTAAAAAAATAAAGTAATACTAACATATAATAATGTGAGGAAACAAATAGATACTCCAAACATATAATATGATCGTATACCAAAGTAAAAATAAAATAATAATTTCTTTATAGAGTTCTCTTTTTAATCATCGATTTTTTCTTAACAGACACATCAACTGTCTATCATCACTTTCAATACTTTTATCTAAACACATAACTACATACTTATAATATCAGTTTCAACACTTCAAAATTTGAATCAACTATTTACAATCAACTAACACAAAAGGGCTCTAAATATATAATAGTCCCAACCAAATAATTACTCATTGAAGAAGGTAAAAGAACATCACACAAGAAGGGTAAAGAGAAAATGCCAAGAGGCTTGTCCAAAGTGGATATCTAGTGCTAAATAATGCAAGAAGCCCAATTATTCCACAAGCCACCAAAACTATTAGCACTTGTGCTGAATAATCCCAAGTTAAGTCCTTTGCATATACTATAGCCAATAGTGTTGTCATGCCCATGATGTTGTTCCTGATCACTCCAACATATATCTGTTTGAAAAAAAATATCAAAATGATCAAAATGTAAAGTTTATGAATTCTGAATTTGTCATCAAACGAACAACTTGTTTTAGTTATTGAGTTTGGAATATTTATACTTGATGAATTTTTTAAATTTAAATACAGGTCTAAGCAAAAGTTACTAGGTACGTCAGAACTCATACTTCTCGCATGTTTGGCCAAATTTTCAAGAAGCCAACAAAGTTTATTTTCTTTTTGAAAAAATCTTACTTTAGAAAACTGAGGTGTTTGACAAGCTTTTATGGGGGGAAATGAAGTGTTTTTGAGTAGTAGCAGAAATTATTTTTCAGAACTTGGAAAAAGTAGCTTTGTCCAGAAGCACTTTTTGGAACATTTGCCAAGCAAAGATTGTTGCTCTAATAATGTCAAAAATATTTTTTCAAATTGATTAGCCAAATACAAACTATTACTCTTTAAAATTACTTCTTCTTTTTTTCGATATCTTAACTTGACCTCAGCTAGCAACTGAATACCCTAACTTTGTAAACACACATTTAAACACCTTAATTTGGTTTAAGTTGACCTCATAAACACTCCGACTTTGAAAATCCACATCTAGAATGCACAATTTGAGAATAATGCACATCCGAAAAGTGTGCAACTTAAGGTGTCTAGACGTGCAACTTAAACCAAGTTAATGTGTAGATATACATTTTCAAAATTAGGCGTTTAGTTGTCAATTGAGACCAAGTTAAAGTGTCTAGATATGCAACTTAAACCAAGTTTAGGTGTAGATATACATTTTCAAAGTTGTCTGATTTAGTTGTCAGATGAGGCCAAGTTAAGATGTAGATATACAATTTCAAAGTTGGTTGTTTAGTTGTCAGATGAGGCTAAGTTAAAATGTATATATGTATTCTGCCTTTTCAAAAAGTACTTCAAATGAAAACACACTTTTCAAAATAAATAAATTTTAAAAGCTTGACTAAACAGACTATTACCTACCTCTGAGAAGGTCAAAGAAGCAGTTTTTGAGCACTTTTGACTTGCTGGATAGATTGCTGCTATTGTCATTCTTGCATTTAGAGCCAATGGTACTATCACAAAGGGGATGAGGAAAGAAGGCATTCCAATAGCTTCAGACAACTTTTTAATACTACTTACTAGTGGTTTTGAGCACAAAGTCAACATTGCAATTCCCAAAATCACTTGAAAAATAGATTTGTTAAAAGCCCATGTCAACAACTTATAGTTGATTTTTCCATCTTTTTCCACCTCATACACCAATTTTTCAACTTCACCCCACATAATCTACATAAAACAAGATCACACATTAAGTCAATCGTCAAGAGGAATCTTTACATCGAAACTTAAAAAAATGAAAAAAATGAATTGAAGGACAAACGTATGTACATACATATTGAATATCAAATGATTAATGACAACATGTATACATATCTTAATATAATCTCATAAGTGGTGTCTGGATAGGGTGGTGTGTATATAGTCTCACCCTTGCCACCTTGTAAAGGTAGAGAAGATAGTTGTTTCTGATAGACCCTCAGCTCAAGTATGATCTCCTCTTATAGATAGACTAAAAAATCAAACAAAGTTCTTTATGTATTCATTGAAAAAGAAAGACTTATCCTTTTCCTAAGATGATCAAAAGTGATTTGTAACAATCATATAGAGACGTCGAAAAGAGAACTTTCTTAATTTAGAAATCATTCCTTAAAATAAAATTGAGGAGAGGTGATTAGAGCTTATCAAGGACATGACCTTAGATATGAGGTTATGGAGGACACGAATTAAAGTAGGAGGCTAGTTAGATAGTCGAGAGGTTGTTTCTGATAGATCCTCGGCTCAAATAAGCCAAGTCTCTCCTATATATTTGTCAAGATGGAAGTATTAGGACAAATATTGCTAATATTAATTACCTTGTCATATTCATCAATGGCCCTCTTCTTGTCCTTGCAATTAGTCACACGAATAGCCTCATTGAGCCATCTTGTCATCCCATCAACAAACTCGTGTTCATCGATCATGTTATTACGATTTGTATCAAAATCATTCATCACCTTCCTGACCGAATCATCGCTATTTAGTTGCACATCACCATATTTCACTGAAAGTACTAATTTTTCCAGTTCAGGTTGTGTTATGAAATTGTTCCCATCACTATCATACTGATGGAAGATTCTGCAACCATTACAAGCAAAGATTAGACACATTTGTCCTACGTGACGTCTTACATGGCAATTTTTTGTCATATGTGGTGTCCTATGTGTATTATGTCATCTAGGACGTGTGTGTCTGCTTGTTCAACTTTATACAAGTTTAAGTGTCTATTTAGTCGTGTTTGGTATGACAACGTCATTTTTCAGGAATATATGTCCCATGAGAATGTCATTTTTTTGTGTTTGGGTACCAAAAACATCACCCTTTTATCTGAGGAGCAGAGTCAAGTTTGTTACTGTCAACAACTCAGCCTTGTATATTATCGATAGTGACTCAGATCACCTCCCCAAATCTACCTAACTTAATTATGTGTGAGCAATCAATCGTGATAAAATGACCTATCCATACCTATGAGAAATGACTTCTGTCATACCAAACACACGTGATCTTTTCTTGTGATAGGAATTAGAAGGGAACTTACTCTTTTATACGTTCAACGTTGGGACTTCCGTCATCGTTGAGAATGTGTTCAGCTTCTAATGCTTGGCTTTCAACATGCTTCAAGATTTTTGCCATAAGATGCTCAATTTCAGCTATTTCATCCCTTTGCTTCTTAGTATAATGTTGAACAACCTGTTAACATATTGAAAAGTTCTCAAATATGATAATCAGAGACGGACCCAAGATTTGAATACGAGAGAGGCACCACTATCTTTAATTTTTTTTAAAACATAAAGGGGAAAATGAGAGATTTTAGAGTATCGATAGCGACTCAGATCATCACCTCATGCAAAATTCTTCTAGTAGTAGAATCATCACTTCTAGCTAACATCTTAGCTTCTTCTATCCATTTTTTGCATCCTTCAACAAACTCGTCCTCATCGATTCTCGTGTCATTGTTAAGATCAAAAGCCGTCAATATTTTCGAAACAGCATAATTTTTATCAACCTTAATTTTCCCAGATTGCATATTGTTTACCAAATTCTCCAACTCAACAAGTGTTATGCTTTTGTTTGCATCCCTATCTGTCTCAGAAAATAACCTAGTAACATTTTTAGTTAGTACCAACCATCGAAAAAATAATTGCACGCTTAAACATGGTATCAGAGCAGACACAGGTCCAGACGTGAAACTACCTTTGGATGACCTGAATATCAGGTCGTCCTTGTTTATCAATGAGCATCCCACTTGCATGCCTTTGCATATGTTGAAGAAAAGCAGTTAACAGATTCTCATATTTCGAATATTCTAAACTTCTTTCTTGAATCCATGGATCCAAAAGCTATGAAAAAACAAGAAATCAAAAAATTTCAAGTCAATAATAATAAAATTGCACAATAAACGAACATATTATGTAAGCATAATACATAAACATGCCCCTTAACTTGACCTCAGCTGATATCTATGTCCTTTCAACTTTGGATATGCACATGTAGACACTTAAACTTGTATAATATTGAACAAATAGACACATGTATCCTACGTAGCATCCTACGTGTGCACATTGACTAGTGATTTGTATTATGCCACATAGCACGTGACGTGTGTGTCTATTTGTTCAACTCTATACAAGTAGAAGTGTCTACTTCTGTACATCCAAAGTTGAAAGGCATAGATGTCAGCTGAAACACAGTTAAAGGGTTTTTTTCAGCTCGTTCTTATAAGTTATTACATCCGCTTAAGGTTTGACCTTTTCCTGGACCCTATATGAACGTGAGATGCTTCGTGTTCCAGACTATTCTTTTTTTGTCATACAATACTACTCATGGAGAAAAGCAACAACGGTGGATAAAGTTTCATAGTAAAATTATATTCTTTATCGCGATTCGATATAAATTACCTGATAAATGAAGTATGTCAATAAAAATGTGACTGAAATTACAAGTGTGGTGAAAATCACAATACGCCTTCCAAAATATGTGTTGAAAGCATTAACAAGTTGCACAAGAGCAAATGGGATCAAGGAGAGAAGCATAATTCCTGCTGTGTAATTAGTCTTTTTGTCAATTGTCACACCATTATCTGTAAAATAATATTGAAGAAATTAAGATAACAACTAGTTAAGCTTCAATAATTAACAAGAAAAGTTGAAAGAATTTTCTTGTTTCGATGGATATAATTAATCGTACTTTCACTATTGTGGATCGAGTAGTTTGTGTCTGACTAATCAAGTTGAAAAATACATCTGTCAATATTAGATTTGTAATTTGTGTTGACTAATCAATTTGAAAACACTTTTGTCAATATTAGATCTGTAATTTGTGTTTGGCTAATCAATTTGAAAAACACTTTTGTCATTATTAGATCTGTAATTTGTGTTTGGCTAATCAATTTGAAAAACACTTTTGTCAATATTAGATCTGTAATTTGTGTTTGGCTAATCAATTTGAAAAACACTTTTGTCAATATTAGATCTGTAATTTGTGTTGGCTAATCAATTTGAAAAACACTTGTGTCAATATTAGCTCTGTAATTTATGTTTGACTAATCAATTTGAAAAACACTTTTGTTAATATTACATCTGTTATTTGTGTTTGGCCAAGGTCTTAAAAGTCCTTTTGGAAAGAAAAAAAAAACTACTTTTGTAGTTGACATAATACATAAATGTGTCATTAAACTTGACATCAGCTGACATCTATCCCTTTCAACTTTAGGTGTATACAAGTAGACATTTATTCTTGTATAAAGTTGAACTAGTAGACACATATTGTAGGTGGTATATTATACGTAGGACGTCACACAAGATGCCACATAAAACACATTTGACTACTTATAGTTTCTTAAAAACAAACTAAAAGACACGTTTGTGTATTATGCCTTATTAGTTTCTAAAAAACAATTTATGCATGCTACGACTCAAACATACTTATTTTTTTTACTTGAAAGCTGGGTGAAAGAACTTAATTTTCTAAAATAAGCACTTTTTGAAAAGAAAAAGAAAAAGACTTTTTAGACTTCCGATAAGCTTAACCAAACAGGCTATAAGAGCTTATAGAAAACTTACTACTTAAAACCTGCAAAGAGTTGAAAAGTGAGTAGGATTCTGCAGGTTGCATAGTTGATTTTTGATGCTTCTCTTTTGAGCCAAAAATGACACATATTCCCCACATAATAGTAAGATTAAAGACTGTGGCTCCAACATTAGTGCTTACTCCAGTAGACACCTGATTTTGAGCTTTATCTTTACTAGAAAAAACTCCAGATGCTACAATAAAAAAAAAGTAGTATTAGTATCATAATAAAGCAATAATTAATTGGGGTTAAAACAACTCAAAGATACTCTTGATATGATATGATATGTCAGTTTTGGTCGAAGCCAGTATGATTTTTCCCTAAAGCCCTTATTCCATTAAGAGTATACCATACCTTATAAGTAGCTTCCTTTTCTTTCCTATTTTCCATGTAGGACTTTGTTCACACTCACCAATAATCTCCCCGTTGAACTAAGTTCCACATGACCCATCACTATTCACTGGAATAATTTGGAGATTAATTATGTGTCACCCAACGTCAACACAGTATTTATGATCACCAAAGCCCACTAACTTGTATTCGTTGTCAAATTATGGGCAAAGATAGAAAAACGGGCCGGGCAAAAGATATTAAGCCAAGCCCTATGCCATATTCATACACATCTCGTCAAACTTATTGGCTCTTATACCAGTTGTTGGGCTAAAACAACAT
>JAJOOS010022348.1:0-19218 GCA_029582725.1 Solanum chiquidenum | reverse complement strand
ATAGTCACACAAATGTTATGGCATGGTTAAGACACCAAGTTTTAGAAGTCTTATAATAGTCACACAAATGTTATGGCATGGTTAAGACACCAAGTTTTAGAAGTCTTATAATAGTCACACAAATGTTATGGCATGGTTAAGACACCAAGTTTTAGAAGTCTTATAATAGTCACACAAATGTTATGGCATGGTTAAGACACCAAGTTTTAGAAGTCTTATAATAGTCACACAAATGTTATGGCATGGTTAAGACACCAAGTTTTAGAAGTCTTATAATAGTCACACAAATGTTATGGCATGGTTAAGACACCAAGTTTTAGAAGTCTTATAATAGTCACACAAATGTTATGGCATGGTTAAGACACCAAGTTTTAGAAGTCTTATAATAGTCACACAAATGTTATGGCATGGTTAAGACACCAAGTTTTAGAAGTCTTATAATAGTCACACAAATGTTATGGCATGGTTAAGACACCAAGTTTTAGAAGTCTTATAATAGTCACACAAATGTTATGGCATGGTTAAGACACCAAGTTTTAGAAGTCTTATAATAGTCACACAAATGCTATAGCATGTTTAGTACCAAAATTTCCTTTCTTTCTTATGCTCCGTGCTCAGTCAATTTATGCCACATAATTTGGAATGGAATGAGTTGATAATAACCTTATAGAAATCTGTTCACTGAAATGGCATATTGAAACAGGCCATTCAATCAGATCCTGATTTTGTTAAAAACATTGGACAAATTGTTGTTCTTGGTGGTGCCTTTTCTGTAAACGGAAATGTCAATCCAGCTGCTGAGGCGAATGTAAGTTGCTAAGATACATCCAAAATCATGCTTTAGGTTTTCAGGTGTATTCTCTATGTTATATTTATGCCTGTTTTGTTGCTCATCTGCACAAGATCTTTGGAGATCCAGATGCTGCTGATATTGTATTTACTAGCGGCGCTGATGTTCTAGCAGTTGGAATAAATGTTACACATCAAGTTGTCCTTACTGGTACTTTCTCGATTGATTACGTTATTACATCCAGTTTGTATGGTACTTCAAATATTCTGTTCCTCTTACACCACCATATTCTTGTTCCTCTTACATTTCCTGCATTCATGACTTGAAAGAATGGGTTATATATTCTGGACCATCCTCATGTCAGTTCTGAAAATATTCTACAAAAGCAACTAGAAGTTTCCATTTTTCACTGTCTGCTTAAACTATTTAAGATATTTGGTTACTTGGAGATAGTAGCACAGTTGAAGGATGGCGAATTAAGGAAGAAAAAGAAAAAATTGAGAAATAATTTTAAATAAATTACTTTTCGTGTCTCGTGTAACATCACTAAGTGTCAGCATTCAACAAATAAAAATGTTGATCCATGAGGCAAACGTGGAGATGAGGCTTGACACATAGGCTATCCCCAAGAGAGATAGTTTCAAGTATCTTGGTCTTTAATCCAAGGGAGTTGGGAGATCGATGATGATGTCACACATCATATTGGTGCGGCGTGTATGAAGTGGAGACTTGCCTTCGGGGTGTTGTGTGATAAAAAGGTACCACCTAAACTGAAAGGTAAGTTCTATAGAGTAGTGGTTAGACCGATTTTGTTGTATGGGACAGAGTGTTGGCCAGCCAAGAACTCCCACATTTAGAAAATACAAGTTGCGGAGATGGATGTGTGGGCATATTAGGAGCAATAAGATTAGGAACGAGGATATCCAGGACAAGATGAGAGTGACTTCCGTGGTGGACAAGATGCGGAAAGCGGGTTGAGATGGTTTGGGGCATGTGAAGAGGAGATGTGCAAATGCCCTTGTGAGGAGGTGTGAGGTGGATATAGTGGGTACGAGGAGGATAGAGGTAGGCCAAAAAAATATTGGGGAGAGACAATTAGATAGGACATGGTGCAACTTCAACTTACCGAGGACATGATCTTAAATATGATGGTGTGGAGGTCGTGGACTAGGGTAGAAGACTAGTGGTTAGTGGAGTGTTGTCTTGCTTTTCGACGGATTTAGGCTTGGTGGTATTTGTCGTAGTATTTGCCTTATTCTTGTAATTTCTTGCTTTTGATATCTATCATGATTTGTTGTTTATTGTCTTTCGATTATCGTATTATTCTGTTGTTACTGTTTCCTTATTAGTTGCTATATTTTCTTCATTGTCATTTTTCCTTTCCATACCTACTTTGATTTGTTGTACTTGAGCCAAGAGTCCTTCCGAAACAGCCTCTCTATCTCCCCGAGGAAGGAATAAGGTCTGCGTACACTCTACCCTCCCAGGTTTCATTTGTAGGATTTCTGTGGGTATGTTGTTGTTGTTGGAAATAGAGATAGTAACATAGAAGCATTATGAATTAAAGAGCAGAGAGAAATTTTCAGAAGAATTTTACCTGATTCCTCTGCCCATCTCTTGAAAAATTCTTGAGCATTAGCTAAATAATAAGCAAATACATATGCGTGGATCTTTAATTAAGTAAAGCTGCATGTGCTTTATACAAACTCTTTTATGTGTCCAATCCAGTGGGCATGATCTGATTGCCAAAGCCATATTTCCACCTTCCCATACACCTTGGGCGAAGAAAAGTTGTGAAATTTGGGTTCTTGTTCAGGAGTTCCACAGATAACCCAAATTTAACTGGATATTGAAACCTTTGCTTCTCTTTTAGTCTTGGTGTAGCAGATTTCACTGGCAGGCTGGTAGTCATAGTGTTTAACTTGTAAAAAACTCACATGATTTATTTCATCAAAAAAAGAAACTCACATGATTTATATTGACATGTTGATCATTCTTTGGGAAAAGAGATCAATTTGTGATATAGGCCAATAACTGTCGGGAAAATAATACAGTATCTCACATAATGGTGAAATTATTACCTCATAATGTAACAATATATAGAGGAAAGTTTTATACTACTACATTAAGATGTGCTTTGTACTTTCTTCTTTTTTCCTCCCTTCTTAACATAGATGCTACAATTTGAGCTCCTCCGGACCATTTTATTTCACTTCCCACAAAATTATCTTTCTTATTTATACTTATTTACCCTTGTCAGATTTTGATCGAGACGAGTTGGCAAAGTCTAACGGAAAGTATGCCAAGTACCTTGACAAGATCTTGGGTGTCTATTTTGGCTATCACCATGATGCATACAGCACAAAAGGTTTGTCTCTTTCCAAACTGGCTTTCTTAGTATATAATTTGGTGCGTGCTCATTGTTCTGATTTTACGGGAACTGGGACTCCACATAGGTGTTTACCTTCATGATCCAACTGCTCTGCTTGCTGCTGTTGATCCCTCACTAATCACCTATACAGAAGGTGTGGTTCGTGTCCAAACAAATGGCATCACAAGGGGTCTGACTCTATTTTATAACAAACAAAAGAGGTAAACTATTGCATTTTTTTAGAAGAACGAGTGTATCCTTCATTCTTTTTTCTTTTTTTTTGTGTTTTCAGAGCAACAACGCTTCTCTTCCCAGCCCTACAAAAGTATGGTTGGGCACATTTACTATTCTCCATATTGCTAGCACCATCAGTATCATATGGTTCTGTCATTGGCTGACAATTCCAGCTGGACTTAGACACTTGCCATCTTCGAATAGCACTACAGGATAGTACTTTGAGGATTCAACTTCCTTCAGTAAAGGGATAGCAGGAAAGGAAAACTTCCTCAACACTTCTCATTTTTGGTCCTCCATGGATCTTGTCCTCATTCCCGCTTTAGTTCCATGAACCCAAAAGGAGATTCTCATAGGGAGGTTTGTTGTGATGTACCTAAGGTTGACTGTCATTTATATCCTTGTGTGCCTGTCTAATGCTCATGTTCTTCCATATGATCAGAAGTGGAATAATTATGTTGTGGTCAAGAGAGGAAACCAACTTTTGTGTGCACCTAAATCTTCTTTCTCATATGTTCATTATTCTGAAGGAAGGTCAAGTGAAATCATCCTTGAGGATCAAAGTGAAAAGGAAAGTGAAGATGAGAGACAACAGAAAGAGAACAGTGAAGAGAAAAGTGACAATCCTAGAGTGGAGAAAGGAGAGGATGAGTTGAGTGAGGAGAATATTCAGGGGCAGATCTAAGATCCAAGAGTTGGAAGCTTTAAAGTTCTAATGGGCTTGAGGAGTAAATGCCACTATATCCACTTCTCTCTTGAAGCGGTGTATTTGGTTCGCTTAATATATACCAACTCTATTAGATTTCACAAATATATACAAGGTTGGAGCTGAAAGCATTGGGTTCAGATGAACCCGGCTGCTTTAACACTAGGTCTGCCTCTAAAAATATCAACTCAATGTCTGTATGGTCATTCCTCTCGAGAAAGCAACATAAATATCTTCTTGACTACCTTCGAATTCTTAATAAAGCAGTATACCATCCTTTGAAATATCAATCAGTCTGGAGCATCAAAAACTAAAAAGTGAAGACAGTGTTTGTAGGAAAGTATCATCGAGACAAATGATGAGAGAAGAAGTAAAATCTAAGTGGCAGAATGCACTCTGCTAAAAGGAAAGGAGCATAAGATTGTTATGCCAATGTCTTACCCACAAGTAATACAATTCAAAAAGTAGACTAGTATTACAACTGTTAAATCAAATATTTCAGATATCAAGTACAGTTGAATAGGCATGATGAAAATAACAATGGATAATAGACATGCTCAAATATCATCAACTGTCCAGAACAACTAAATAAACATGATGGATATAAAATACATAGCTAATCCCTTGTTGCCAATACCGGATATTAAGAAATAGCTATCTTTCTCATACTTTCCTCGCACATGAACTAGATCATTTTTAAATGCATCAAAGCAACTAAATAAGCATGCTTTTATTGGAAAGCAAGCAAAACACGAAACTAAAGTTTCACTTACATCATGGGCAACTTAGCCCCATTCCTTCACTTTCCTTGCTTTTCCTTGCTCCACGACTCCAATCTATGCAAGACTAGTGTAGGAAATTGTTATTTATGGATGACATAGTTCTGATTAACGAGACTCGTAATGGAGTTAATGTTAAGCTGGAGATTTGGAGACAGACCCTGGAGTTGAAAGGGTTCAGGTTGAGTAGGACCAAGACAAGATACTTGGAGTGCAAGTTCAGTGACGTAACACATGAGGATGGCATGGAAGTGAGGCTTGATACTCAGATCATCCATAAGAGAGGAAATTTCAAGTATCTTCAATCTATTATCCAAGGAAATGGCGAGATGGACGAGGATGTAACTCACTGTATTGATGCAGGATGGATGAAATGGAGGCTCGCATCCGGAGTCCAGTGTGATAAGAAGGTGGCACCAAAACTCAAAGGAAAGTTCTATAGATTGGTGTTTAGACCAACTATGGTGTATGTGGCAGAGAGTTGGCTAATCAAGAATTCTCACATTTAGAAGATGAAAGTTGCGGAAATGAGGATGCTGCGATGGATGTGTGCACATACTAGGATATCGGGGACAAGGTGGGAGTGGCTTCGGTGGAGAACAAGATGCGGGAAGCGAGTCTGGAAGGGTTCAACATGTGAAGAGAAGATGCATGGATGCCCTAGTGAGGAGGTATGAGAGGTTGGTTAGGGATGGTTTTATGAGAGCTAGAGGTAGGCCAAAGAAGTATTGGGGAGCGGTGCTTAGACATGATTTGGCGCACTGTTAGCTTACCGAAGACATGACCTTAGATAGGAGGTTGTGGAGGATACGGATTAGGATTGTAGGTTAGTAGGTAGTAGTGTGTTGTCTTGCTATCTATCCATACTAGTTGTCGTAGTATTGCTTCTGTAGTTTCTTGTCCTTTTTGTTATTATTTGTTGTTTCTTGTACTTCATTTATCGTAGTCTTTTGCTTTATTATTCTTTCACTTCCGTCACTTATTTTTTTGAACGACATCTTTGGATTGTTTTTCCTTGAGCCGAGGGTCTACGGGAAACAACCTCTCTATCTCTAAGGTAGGGGTAGGTCTGCGTACACTCTACCCTCCTTGGACCCCACTATGTGGAACTACACTAGGTATGTTCTTGTAGTACTAGTGTACCTTGATTTATAGGTTGACATTCCACCCTATTGATCCCAAATTTGAAAGCTTCCTCAAAACCTCTCAAGATAGTTGTTATATTTCATCACTGTTGTATATATACTGATTGGGCCTTCTTTGCGATGGCACTGGTTTAACTTGGCAAGTCTTCGCATTCACAGCCCACGGTAGTCGTGGTCGCATTTGCATTGAAGGGAAACTAAGCCCATCTGGAAGATGTCCCCTTCTTTGTGATTGCAGATCCCAACTCGCGTTAGCGGTGACCATCTTTCTTCCTCTCCGTGATAGGGGCCGACCCCTCGCAATCGCGAAGCACAATCCTGCACCAGCAAAATCTGCAATTGTGAATGTGGTGTAGTACCGAAACTCAGCCAAGTCCCTCGGGTCCTATCCAATACATGCCTACAAGTCCAAATTGATATTATTGACTTATACAAGGGGTCTCAAATCATGATTTGGCACACAAATGCCCAAAAAGAGGAGTTGGGTTGTTACAATATTGTTGGATAGGAATACAAGGCCTTCTGGAAAAGACAAAATTGTCAAACCCAAAGATCTCTTCTGCAACTATCTTTTCCTTTCTTACTGAAACTAGATCTTTTTGCTGTCCTTTTCAGTTAGGCCTCTGGGTTAAAGAACTTAGATATGTTGTTTCGATGTGTTGGATTAGATAAGTGTGTCTCAAATGACTAAAATACTCTATGCACGCGTGTTTTGTTCTCTGTTTTGATGCTTTAGGAAATTTATTGATCTTTGTACATATAATGTTTTGAATTGAGGGATATTTGATTGAAATGTAGTACTTATTATGTTTACTGTTGAACAAACTAGGTTTGCTGAAGTCACTGAATGGTCTGATAAACCCTCAGTAAAAGTGGCAGTAACTGTTGATGCTCCTAGAGTTCTCAAATTGGTTATGGAGCGGCTCATCAATTCTTAGGAGAATCTAGTAGCTGAAAGAGAAGCTATTTGACATACCCCAGCTGCACATTGCTACTCGGTGCTTGAAACATTGACATTTTTCAGAATTCTGTTCTGATGTGAAGAGGAAGATGATAACAAGATTGCATTCATACTATGATTATGGGATATACGTCGATCACCAAGAAGAATTTCATTTTGTTTTAAGCTTCTATGCCATCTCCACAGATGTTGTAATAAAATCTCCAGTTTCTGAGCTCCCTTTGAATAAAGTGATCTGTAGAACCCAACATTGTCATCATTTTAGTAATTTATAATACTTGTGGCTTATTTTAGATCACTCATTTTAAAAGTTGTCCTTTCATTCTCGGGTTCAAGTCCAATCAAACACCTTCACATAAATTGACCGAGTAGCATAGGCGCAGGAAGACCAATTAAGGTCTCGTAAGATAGAGTGACCCATGCACATCGACTTCAGGTACTAAACCATTGCAAGCAATCTTTAAACCCCCTTTGAGCCATGACAAGGAGCGGCACTGAGATAAATTTTAGAATTGAGTTGGTATTTGTGTGATGGAAGCAAGACATGCAAAAGCCAATTTACGACTCCATTTCAAGATGCTCGAGTTTCAAATATTGGTAGTCAAAAGAGTCGTGATGCTCCAACCCCAATTGGGCTTTGCAATGCACAATTCAAATTTAGTTGAGGCTCCAATGTGAGTTTCAGACACTCAAATGGAGAGAAAAAAATTATGTTATGAGAATATAAGGGGAGATGTTATTTTTTCACGGATAAAAGAAGAAATAAAATCTTCAATTCCCCTTGTGTACAATACTGAGGGCATCCTAAAAGAGGCATAAATCCCGTTTTCTATTATATTATATTGAAGAATACAAACCGTTTTACCTTTAAAAAACACAATTTTTTAGATAAAAACTACTCGTTTGTTTATTGACATAATACATAAACATGTTTTTTTAACTTATCTTCAACCGACATCTATACCTTCTAACTTTGAGCATGCACAAGTACTTAAAAATATATAAAATTGAAAAAATAAACATACTTGTCCTATGTGGCGTCCTACCACGTAGAAGGCATGTATCTACTTGTTTAATTTTATATAAATTTAAGTGTACTTATGCACACCCAAAGTTGGAGGACATAGATGGCTGATGAAACCAAGTTTAATGATTTGACACACCCAAATTTGGAGGACATAGATGGCTGATGAAACCAAGTTAAATGACATATTATGTTTATCCACAGCATATCATCCCCAAACACTCGAGACTGAAATAACCTTTTACCAATTTTGTATTGCTTTATGTTAATCTTAGGTTAAGTGTTCCAAAACTAAATATCACAGCACAGGCACTTTGGTCTTGACTCTTGCTGCTAAATCGATCGATGTATCATCTTCACTGATTTGACGGCAGTCTTCAAAACTCTGCCATCAATACCGCAAAGAAAGAAGAAACATTGCCCTCTCTATACTTGGGAAATGTTTGCATGAACAGAGACTCTTTTCACGAAACTAGAACATCATCACTCAGTTCTAATAGCAACTGGCTTCCCTCGACCCATGGAGAATCCCTTAGTGCCATCTGGCATGCGAGGCACAGAAGATTGCTTGCCAGCTGACTGGTCAGCAACTACTGCAGGCTGGCCTGTTACATTAACACCACCGGTACTCGAGGGGGCACTAGCTACACTACTTCCAGTATTCACTTTTGTTACAGAACCCCCTGTACGCCCTCCACGATTGGTTTGTCGAAACTGGGGAGTTTCACGTCCCCGACCCCTCGTCTGTCCTGGTCCTTGTCCCTGTACCTTACCCCGACCACGATTGTTCCCTTTCTTCTTCCCAATGCGGCCATGCTCCTCCTGTCCAAGTGACATTTAAATGAAGCCATAATAAATTAAACTGAAGAATCATTCACTACATCCTGAAAGAAGTGTGGTATCTTTTAGAAGACCCGTCTCAGTAGAATTTATCTGGTGCAGTTTCCCGGAAAGGAAAAGAAACAGAAATATCTCCTGGTTAATTAAAAACATGGCAATATCACTTACTGCAACGTCATTGGACTGCACGTCAACATGGTGGGAGAAATCTCCATCATGCTTCTCATTGAGTTCAAATGCAACATCATCATAATCTTTGGAGTTCGGATCACTTTCATGACCAACCTTCTTCACTCGGGCTTGACCAGATTTGGCCTGTACAATTCAATCAAAATGCGTAAGTACCAAGCAGATCAAAATTGCAAAATATGAGCATGGAACTCTTCAGTTATCCTAATTGCATCTAGGGAAAAAGGACAAATATACCCCCGAACTTTTGAAAATGGTATGTCAATACCTTCCGTTATACTTTTCATCCACCAGAGCCCTTGCCGTCCAATAATCAGTACACATTTACCCCTCCCACTAACGGAACACTCATTGTGTACACGTGTCGCAATCCTACGCCACCTCCCGAATTGACCAATTTTTTAAACCCAAATTTCAAAATCCACCCATAACCCAATTTACCCACAAATACTCTTTGAAATCCTTTAGAAAAATCCTAAAGTTTATTTATTTATGTTAAACTTTACACGCATTTTAAAGAATATTATTGTAATAAGAATTTTATTGTAACACTCCTATTAATTAATGGATTGTTTTGGTAAAACTTAATTTTTGAAATTATTTTTTCAACAACTTAACTTCCTAATTACTTTTCCTTAACAACGTGGGTCCCACATTTTCCATCATTCTTCTTCTCTAATTCTTCTGTTGATTTCTTCAAAATTCTTCTTCTACTGTTCCTCTAGTTCCTGCAAGGAAGAAAAAATGGAAATTTTATGGAGTAAAAGGCATCAAAATCATCACCTCCACCACTCTCCTCCTCCGTTGCTGCCGCCGCTGTCTTCTTCTATTGCTCCACCCTTTCCTTCCCTTCCCCCACCACCTCCCCACCCAACCTACTCCTTACCTGCAGCTTCTACAACACCTCCCCCTTCCCGAAATCCTTATCCTTTACTAACTCCTCCTCCCCCACCCAACTTTCCGCCTCCTTCCAATTCAAATTACCATTTTAATTTCAGTCAGTCCAGTTATGGTACTAGATCTGTAATCTATCAAAATTAGTATCCTCCTTATTATCATCCTCACAGTAATAACGGATGTGGTGGGTATCGACCTCCGCCACCACCTCCACCGTCGTGGCCGGCGGTGCCGTATGTGGATTACCAAAATGCGAAGAAGATTAAAAATAATGTTAATGTTCATAAGGATACTATCAGGGTTCATGTTGATGAATTCAACAAGGATTTCCATTTTTCTTTAGGATTTTAGGAGTTTATTTGTGGGTAAATCGGGTGGGTTAAATGGGTTATGGGTGGGTTTTGAAATTTGGATTAAAAAATTGATCAATTCGGGTTGTGGCGTAGGATTGCGCCACGTGCACACAATAAGTGTTCTGTTAGTCGGAGGGGTAAATATGTACTGATTATTGGATGGCAAGGGCATTGATGGACGAAAAGTATAACGAAGGGTATTGACATACCATTTTTGAAAGTTCGGGGGTATATTTGTCCCTTTTCCCTTGCATCTATTCAGAAACTAAATCTTGTACCCTCGTGAAAAGTGAGGAGCCTAGCCCTGTAACCTAATCAGAATGGAGGAGTCAAACCCTATAACCTCAAGTGTATGGACAGCTGAATCTTACTTAGAATTCAAATATGGACCAGCACAACCTGAATGCTAAGAATATCGCGAGAATGATTCTTCATATATCAGTAATTTTGATATAAAAGTTCAAAACTAATCTGACTATTCATTAATGTTCGTTCTTATTTTCGCTAAATGACAAGTTAGAAACTAAGCCGCTTTTAGGACATGGTTTCAAATTTAATCAACAGGGAACAGAATAATCAGGACTTACTGTGCGTCTAAGCAGCAGATGGATTTTTAGACCATTTCGCCAATTATCCACGTCATTTAGCTCAAGAACCTGTAAAAGCAGGTTGCATAGTGAAAATGGTGTCAGAGATAGAGATAACCAAAGTGTAACTAAGAAAAAACATTAGAAATCACTCACCGCCTTCTCAGCCAATTCTACAGCGTCGTACTCCACAAATGCATGCAACTGCATTAAGCTATTTAATTTAGATCTAGTAACGAGCAACTGCATTACAAAGTACCAATATAGACAGAAAATGGTGTTTCTTCTGAAGATATTTTTTTTTGGGTAGCAATAGCAAATTTTCCACTTTCTACTCAAGTTACTTCACATTTCTTTTTGTGGATATAGTGAGTTACTTTGCATTAGCAGTGTACATTATCCAAATTTAGCTCCCAAGCAAGAACTTCAACAACTCATTACCATCGTTTCTTACTCTAAATCCAACAGCAATTTCAAAATGTCCTACTTGTGCATAATTTAGTTATTGACATATCAAATTATCTAATGTTTACCTTGTTACTATACATCGAGCTGTCTGATTTTGCTGATCTAGATGCTGAAGAAGCCCCACCATTTGAAGGCTGAGGGTGGCAGGTCCGTATCATTTTTACCCTGGCACAATTCATTATGCAGAGTCTTAAAAAGGCTGGATATATTTTCTAAGCAGATTTTTCAGACTATTCTGTACACAACTACAGCAAACCAATGTACCTTCCAACTGCTGAAAAAATCTTCATGAGGTTCTGGTGGCAGTGGTCCTCAGGCAAATTCTCAGCAACCACTATGCGAGACTAAAAATGAAAATACATGATGGGTCAAATGATAACCAGACACTAAAAGAATAAAACCTACAAACTGAAAAGATGAACCAGTGAATGGAAAAACGAAATGCTTCACGCACTCATAAATTATTCTTGTTGTAAACCACTATTACTTTAGGAATGAAACATACCTGCAACTCCTCTAGGGCAGCTTCAGTTAGAGGATTTTGCCGTTTAACTTTCTTTCCATCTTCACTAACTACCTAAAAACAGAAAAGTCAAATAGCAAAATATCAGAAAGAAAACATTTGCAACACAGAAATGGTTGCAAGATTTTGCACAGGGGAAGCACAGAGAGTGATTTCTTTCAAGGGTGAAGAGAGAGATCTGAGGACAGCGAGGAGACGAAGAAAACTCACAAGATTTATTGAGCTGCGCAGAACTTCGGCAAGCTGAGCATGACTACCTATTAGAGCTTTAATCTTCTTGAATGACGCAACCACTGATATTGGTACTATAGCAAAGAATAAAGTATAAACAAGCAAGACCATGAAAAAATAACAACTTCAGATTACCAATTAAAACATGATTAGTCAAGCAGGGAATGAGAGCACTCACCATACCCCTCGGGATCCTTGATCATATGCCTTATCAAATTTTCAGTCGTTGCCAAATTTAGATCGCTGAAATAGAACTCCACCTGTAGAGAATAAGAATGCACCTGAATTAGCTGAGTTTACAAAGAAAAGGTAACTTCATAGCTTATAGAATTTTACAAGTACTTGTAATTTGAAAATTTTCACGGCATTATTTCAAGCTTCCAGCAGCCTATCCTAAACAAATTTGAAAAGGTCCAAGTATATACTCCAATATATCATCGGTTCCTTCCTTCCTCACACATCTTATCAAGCTTTTCACAAGCTCTTGAAATAAAATTAAAAATTTCACGGCATTTATTTTCAAGTTTCAAGTGGCTTACCTTACAAAACTGGACAGTTTCGAGTAGAACTTGTAGATTGATTTTTTTTCGAGTAGAACTTCTAGAAAAAACTCATCAAGACATATTTTTGTTCTTTCCAGTGAACACTTCTTGTCAGACATCACAACTTCCTCTTATATCAACAGATATGACAGAAGTAGAGTATGTGATGAAGTAAATTAGAGGCACAGTTGTAACACCCAGAAAATTGATAGGTGAAACTAGAGCCTAATGTATGAATCTTAAAAGTTTATGCATAAATTGGAGTTATGACATAACCCTAAAATTGGACTAAGTAAAAGTTTAAGGGAGGGTTCAAGGAAGGCGAAAGGCTTCACTACCCTTAGAAGCACTCTTGAACTTTGCCTTAGCCGTGTGGGCAAAAGGCATTGTTCAAGGGAGGCTTCAAGGAAGGTGAAAGCCTTCACCACCCTTAGAAGCCTCCTTGAACCAATGCCTTAGCCGTATAGGCAAGGAGGCAAGTTCACGTGAGGCTTCAAGGCCCGTGAAAGGCCTCCAACTTCCCGTACAAGTCCCTCATGGACTTTGCCTTAGCCAATTTTGGCATGAGGTCAGTCCACGAGAGGGTCCAAGGACCGTGGAGGACCCCACTGCACGTGGAACACCTCGCGTGGGGGCTGCCTTAGCGCTCCTAGGCAGTGCACGTGTGCAAGTGAGGGTCCACTGCCCGTGTACACCCTTGTGGACATGCCTTAGCTTTAAAAAGCTTAAGGCACAAGTCCAAGGGAGGGTCCACGGCTGGCAGACCACTCCAAGGACCTTAAAAGCTCCCTTGGTACTTGCCTTAGTTTTTTTTAGGGCTGTTCACGTGGGGGGCATTAAGGGTAGTTTCGTAATTTCCATTTTTAATCCAAATTAAATGGGTATATTCTATATTACCTTTAATTAAAAATATATAAGGTACTTGAAGTAATTAAACACCCTCATGGACATGCCTTAGCTTTAAAAAGCTAAAGGCACAAGTCCAAGGGAGGGTCCAAGGCTAGTGGACCACTTCAAGGACCTTAAAAGCTCCCTTGGATTTTGCCTTAGTTTTATTTGGCAAGTCTATGTGGGCAAGGGGCGTTTTCGTAAATATCATTTTTAAGTTAAATTAAGAAGTGGGTATATTTTATATTATTTCTAAATAACTATATAAGGTATTTTATATTAAAATACTCTTTCACAAACACCCACTTCAAAATAAAAAGTTCATCTTCCTCTCCAATATTTCTCTCTCTAGAGTTCCTCCATTGAAGAACAACAAGAACTTGAAGAATAGGGTTCAAGAATCCATCTTCTCAACTCCAATTCGTGGGCAAAGCTTCAATTAAGGTATGGGAGACTTGATTCATGGAACACTTTTCTCCATGAAGCCCTTCAACTCTTAATTTCAAAATTTGCAAATTGTTCAAAAACTAGGGTTTTCATTCTAGCCATGGGTTCTTCCTAAAAATGATTTCATTATGTTAATTGTCCTATATTATGGATGATTTGATGTTTAATGGTGGCTTTTATTGTAAAATTCCCCATGAACCCATTAACTCCCCCATGACCCCAATTTCATGAATTGTGATGGGTGTATTGATGCAAGATGAATACTATGAATTGTATCTATGTTAATCTAGTTATTGAATCTTGTTTTATTCATGCCTAGTGTAGTATTTCTAGGTTTAATTGTGAAGCATGATTCACGACCCTTGAAGGGGTAAACTGCTAGGGTTTGTACATGTTGATGAAGGTTGTGTATGAACTTATGATTCACTTAGAAAGTGAAGATCCTATGACTATTGTGTAAATTGAGGTATTGTTGAAAGGTCATTCTTCCCTTACCCTTACACTTGATTATGTATGAATTGTCTAGGATGATGATAATGTTGTTGTGTTGATTGAAAAGCTATTCTCATGAAACACTATGAACAATAATGTGAAAGGCTTACTCACATGTTAATGTTGATTCTAAGGTTGAAAGTACATTCTCACTTTATTGAATCTATGAGCTATTTTATGAGTTGTATTGAATGAAGGGCAAAGTATTCCTTCACACATGTAAATGCAATTCAAGACTAACTATGTATAATTTGGGAAATAATGCTTAACACCGAGTGGCTATGGTCAATGAGGTAGAAGCCCTCCCGTCAATACAATAGGCAGGGTCATCTAGATTATTCTCATGAGATGGAAGCTCCTCCACCAATACAATAGGTCGGGTTTCTAGAAGCAATCTCCCTATCCCATAACTATGTGCCCACATAGGTCTTTAGCTAGTGGATCCACCTAAAAGCTAATACATTTAGTTCTACCTTAGGAAAGTAGGACACCTTCTTTCGGTGTGGGGTTACATGACACCGGATTCCATGTCGCTCACATGGTCTATGTCGGTTATGGCTATTCTTCCCTATACGATAAGATAATGAATATGATACGAACTATACTTATGACTTCTTGGTGAGTTTACTTAGTAGGAGTGGGGGTATGGGACTTCACTCTTACATTGCACTAGTGGACTTAGTAAGGGGTTATGGGATGGTTTTCTTTATGTTATGATGAGACATGAATGTATGCATGTATGTTGAAAGGATAGTTGCTATGAATGACTTTCCTTATGTTCAAGTAATGTACATGACTATTTCCTTATTTATGACAATTGATTATGATGAGGTCTAAAGGTGATATGTATGGCTAAGGTAGCTTCAAAGGAGTACTTGGTATGGTTGGTATTATGGGATGTCAACTATACATTGCACAAGTGTTTCTTAGAGTTGCTAAGGTAATGGTTTCACTATGTTATAAGTATAAATGTGATTATGACTTGTCTTCTACATTGAAAGTGCATGTTGATTTCCAAACTTGACAAATGCATACTTTTTAACAAAAATGTCCTTTTATCATATTTCAAGGATTTTTATGCATTCTTCCATACTTAGTACTTTATGTGCTAACCCATTTCTTCTACATCTACTATGAGTGTTGGTTCCGATCGTTGAGACATACTTCTACTTCCTTCAAGAGAAGCTTGGGTTGACTATTCCCTAGGCTTGATGAGTCCTCAAGTTCGAGGACAAGATGTTATTGTTTCTAATTTCTATTTGTACTTTCTATATTCAAGACTATAGATGTAAAGGGCTATGTCCCTAAGTTTGTATTCCTATGTTTTAGATGGTGATTGAGACAAGGTCTAGACTCTTATGATTTTCTTTTATAAAAAAAAAATGGTTGGACTTCGATTGTAAAAGTTTAAAATTTTCCGCATCATTCTTATGGCTTTATGTGTATGATTATGCTAAGGGCTTGTATGCGACCCCTTCGGGATCAAGTACGACGTGTTACGTCTAGGGGGTACCCCTGGGTCGTGAAAATAGTATTTAGTTTCATTACATAGCTCCGACTTCAATGCATAATTAGCGTTAGATAGGTCACAATAGATAAGCGATACCAATTAGTTGGGAATATATTTTAGTCATGCTAATATGCTTATTAGGTCTATGCTTTCTAGGAGTCTTTTAACACTATTAGAGATTCTTTGCCAGTAGAAAAAATAGAGAATTTTTTTTAAGACTGAGAAATCCGTTTGGGGCAACCCTTACGACCAACAAAAGACTTCAAAACTTGGGGATAATGGGCCCACCCTTTATATTTTTATTTTGCATAATGCTGGCCTGAGATAAATTTGTATTGGAAACATGGTCAGTTAGTATTTATATATATAGCTGACCCAACTTGTTTGGAATTGAAGGGTATATTAGTTGTTGTACTTAGTTCTGGCCTATTTGCTTGGACTCTTCATAAATGTCAACGACTGTGTGTCGGATTCTCCAAAAGTAGAGTATTTTTGGAGAATCCGACACGGGTACAGCATTGAAAGTGAAGAGTCCCCGCAACTTAGGTTCTGGTTTCACTAAATTGACTTATATTCATTGGTGAAACATTCAGACTCGCTAGTTGAAATGCCACAATCCATTTCCCATACATTATTTATGATGAATTTCCCGTGTTCATTATCACGACAAACATTGACCAACCAAGACCAAAATCCACAGGTCCTGAAAATATTTATTTTTTGACACTGGAAACATACAGGTCCGTGAAAATATCAAATACTACTATTGACCTCTTTAAGGGTGGGGAAATTTCTTTTTGATAAGGGTAATCGGTTTTTTGATTGAGAAACATCACCAAAGAAAGTGCCAATGGAGCATTACATATGTGCAAGGCACTGAGCAGATCTATAATCATGTTTGCATCATAGACAAAAGTAAGTCAGCATCAAAAAGCTAACAAAAGATGGTTCCATTCTAAAGGCAAATTTCATGTCCCATTCTCAAAGGCAAAGGTGATAAGAAGGAAAATAATTAACAGAATTGGCTGGTAAGGAAATATGTTCAGTACTTGCTAGGATATGAGAGGGAATGACTATCCTTATCAAACAAATGAGAGGGTGGTCACCATAAACTTTCTTGTCGTTTTTTTTCCGGGTGGGCAGAAGGGGGTTGTAATAATAATTAGTCAGATGAAAACCAGCACCGCAAGGTACACCTGACACAGCCATGCAAAGATGTGATTCAGAAGCTCACCAGTCACCAGACTCCAGAGCATTTTTTGACAAGGTACCAGATTTGAGAGCACTCATACTGTGAAAAACACCCTACATTTCCTGTTACACATGTTGTCTGGCTAAACGTCAAACAGGAACAGAACCCAGATATACATTTGTTTTGATAGGTAGGGACCCAGATAATATTTTTTGATGAAATGGTAACCTAGATAAATTGTACCCATTAAATGTCATAATTTCTTCAATTGTGAAGCCCAGCAACAGTCCAGCAAGAAAGAGAGGGACACAAAACAACACTAAACCTATAGTTTGTTTCCCTGCACTCTTGTTCCTAAATAATAAATAATACAAACTAAAGTCTTTAACCTAATTAATACAAAAATTCAGCAAAATAAGTAAACTAATATAAGTTTTAATTCAAATAACTCAGCCGTTTAAGAAGTAATTCTAGAGAGGTAGTGGAGGCAAAAATACTAGATGATTTCTTCCCATTTGTCCAAGATTTGGGGACAGAATTACCTCATACTTGTGTTGGTAGGAGGTAGCATGTACCTCGTAGAACTAGTCGAGGTGCATTCAAATTATCCCGGACACACCATTGTTTCAAAGAAAAGTAATACTGGAGACATCGAGTACCTACAGGACTTGGTAAATTGCTTTGGCTTTATAAAATCCCAAAAGATGTGTTTCTACAAACGAGCCTTACATGAACAGCATTTGCAAGAACATCGTTAAGGTTCACAAAAGACTTGCAGAAGATCATAGAAGGCTTCACAAGTTAGGGTTAAAACTTGCAATCCAAAAAGAGTTCTAGGCTGCCCCTCAAGTAACAAATCCTCATCATTCTGAAAATTGCATGTTTGGGACTAGATGTCTTCATCTGTTGCCATATTAATAGGAACTGTATAAGAGTATATCATATTGACATACACAGAGCGAACCTGGGAAGGAAGAAGAACTAGTGCTAGTCTGAAAGGCCTGGAAACAAGCGTGATATATATGGACCCCAAACCAAGGCACATATCCTTATCACAGAATAGTGTTGCCATTTCAAGGTGAATCTGAACCCTAATAAACCAGCTGGCATTATCACTTTTTTAAAAAAATCAGAGGAGAATGTGGACACCATTTTTCACATAAATATTATTCAAATTTTTGATTCCCTGTTTATACACTCGTACAAAAGTCTAAACGAACAGCAACAGTTAAAGAGAATTCCGGCCAACCAATCCTAGAATTACTTGAAACATATCTCTCCACTTTTTTTCATTACCAAAAAAGTGAGATAAAGATATATCAATTATGGATGTAATATTACAAGTGAAAAGCGAATCAAGTAGGTTAATTCCACAAAATATTCAAAGCCTTAAGCATACCTTCTTCTGCAGGCAATTCCCATTCAAGTTCTATTACATAAATAAGATAAAAAGGGCACTCATGAAAGGACAGATCATGTATTGATGGCGGCATGTCAGCATCAAACAGATGAATGTAAAGACTTTTTTCGCCTCCAACTTGTATAGTTGTCTTCGAATTAAAGGTACTAACTAAACTAAAAACTCAACTGGAATATATCATACTAAAAGTGGGGACCCAAAGTTAATTTACCGAAGTATCCTTATAATGTTGATGCACATTTATACCCTTTAAAATGTATTATCCTTTTATACAACACTGCATCTGGGAGCTGTTTCTCAACATCACATGCTATAGCTGGACTATGCCAGAACACACCTCTGATCTTTTTAAATGTTGGATCAGAAGGGGGGGTAGCAAGACTCAAAAGAAGTGGTGGAAGCTAATACCATCATGCATATGGTGGTCAGTGTGGAAGGAAAGAAATGGGAGATGTTTTGAAGATAGATCTAATTCCATTCACAAAGTAAAATGGAATTGTTTGGCATCTTTACTTTTTTGGTGTAAACAACTCTGCATAGAAGATGTAGATCAAATTATAGAATTAATAGGGAGCTTGTAATTTCGCTTAGGGCTGTAAATTTTGAAGGTGGCCAGCATGTCCTTAATG
>JAJOOS010022347.1:0-32196 GCA_029582725.1 Solanum chiquidenum | reverse complement strand
AATTGGGACATGGCAAATAACATATATTATTAAAAATTTAGGTTCAAAATATACAATAAAATACAATAATTAACAACTTAATATATTAAAGAGACATAAAAAAGGCTTAATATTTAAAATTCTGCGTGTGCCACATAAATTAGAACAAACAGAGTAATAAATTTTTTTTTCTAAATTATGTTAAAAAAAAGTACTACAAATCACAATAGCTAAATTTTTTAAATATTTTTAAAATCAAATAAAGATTTCAATAACTTCTCAAATTTCATAATATGACATAAATTAAAATAAAAAAATATATATATTTGGGCCCCGTGCTGGCACGGGATCCTATATCTAGTTATATAATAAAAAGGAAAAGAAAAATTAATGACAGCAAAGCTTTTTTGATGGTTTGAATCATTTGTATTAAAAGATTTAAAAGATAAACAATCTTAACCTCCAAAAACAAAAAAGGAAAAAAAATAATAATGTCAGCAACTATATAAATTGACTTCATTGGTATTTAGTAGCATTTAGACTTGTATAAAATTAAACAAGTAAAATACACACGTCTTACTTGAACACACTCAAAATTGGAGGACATAGATGTCAGCTAAAACTAAGTTAAATGTCATATTTATGTATTATGACAAAAACTCAAAATCACCATTTTAAGTGGTCATTTTGATGGTACTATAACTTGTAATGGAATGTCCTTCAAAAATGCTATGAAGCGTTACACCGAATTTGTTACTTAAGACGATGTTCTTTACCCGTCTTGATGTTTTTGTATGGTTTTAAAAAATATTTTAGTGAACTATTCATGTTGTTCTTTGTAGTATATATAAAATATTTTAGTGAACTAAAACACAATGTTATATAGATAGTTTATTATTAATAAAAAGACAGTTCGGTACATCAATTTCTCACGTATACAAATTACACACGATTCGGGAAAGTAAATCATTACTGATGTGAGGCCAAAAATATATATTTTAATTATTATTTGCCTCACATTTAGTATTTATATTTATCCTTTTTGAGCATTAATTTTATTAATTGTGCTAAATAATATATTTTATTTGTAGGAGTAAATTGGTGTAAAGTTGAAGAAGTTTGGAGCTAAAATGAATTAAAAATGAAAGGTTAAAGAAGGAAATCAAGCAGTCAGCTTAATGAATTAAATTCAATATAATAATATATAAAATATATAAGAAGTGCGTGCAATTACGAAGTGCAAAGGAATTAAGGCTGCCACGTGGCAGAATCTGAAGGCAGTGGCCAATTGAGAGGCGGTGCAAGTTGAGGCGGTTTTTCGCACGAGAGGAATTCCAATTTGTTTTGGTTTTGATTTTGGGTTCCTTATTTGATTTGGATTCAATTATTTTATTTAGGGTTTTCTATATTTATAAATAGTTCATAGAAATAATTATTTTAGAGGAGCAGGTAGAGGGGAAGATCAATTAAGAGAGCATCAAAGTATAAAATTGTTAATACATTTTAGGGTTCTTTTCTTCTTCTTATTTTCTTAGACATTAGTAGCTAACGTCCTTGTTCTGGGGCTGTAGCTACGGATTGAATGTTGATTATTTAAGGTTTTTTGAATTAATTCTTGGTTGTCATTATAAGTTACTTCTATATTCTTGTTTTAGTATTTTATGCTTACGCACCATAAGATAAATATATTGTCTAATCTTAAAATCGGGAGAGGAGATGTTAGATAGACCAGAGAATATAGAGAGCTCAGTCCACCCATTAGATTGAGGTGATTAGTGTTCAGGAGTGACGCCCGGACGAACACCTTGCTTGGTTATGAAATAGGATGAAATATAAATGCTCGCCAGTTAGTCTATTTATCCCCGCTCAACGATGTAGTTAGATAGCTAATTGGGGTAGGCGACGAGAGGCGTATAACCCAGATCATATTATCAACCCTATAAACCAGTAAGTTGACAACTGAAATTAATTCTAAGCCAATAATATGATACATGATATTCATTATATGATGCAGCCTTGGAATTTTCCAAATCACTGTAAGTAATTTTATTATTTTGTTCCTACATTTTTTTCTTTTGGCTCTCTTAAATAAATAATTAGATCAGTATAATTTAGTAAAAATAGTTAATTGACAAGTCCTTTGGGTTCGATAATCTGGTTCTTTTAAGAGCCACTATATTACTTGCGCGACCGCGTACACTTGCGTGTGCAATTGGGAGCAACAATCACACCGAAAGAAAGTATAATTATATAATACTCTATGTAACACTCCGTAACTAGAAAGAACTAGAAAGAGGTTAAAAATTGGAAAGAATCATTTTTGGATAGTATAAGAAAATCTGGAAATTTTTAAGTATGTTAAAGTTGAGTTTTTGGTCAACTTCAAACGGCCATCACTTCTAGCTCAAGATTAGTTAGGTGTACTTCTAGATATGGTTGGAAAGCTATTGGGATGATCTTTCCAACGCTGCCGAGTTTGCATGATTCTGAGTTCGTATAAGTGAGATATGCCCTTTGGAAATTGGGCTGTTCAAATAAGGAAATTCTAATTCAGGTTTTAGAAGAGCATTATGATCTTTTCACCACTCAATTAAGTTAATTCATTTTTAGCAATTAAATTGAGGTCTAAACAGAATTGGTTCAGTTTAGACAATGGCAAATTCACGCTAGGGCTTGGAGAAAAGAGAAAAGAGGAGAAAGGAGAGGAAAAGCTCAAGATTTGCCAAGATCGTGCGATTTGGTTGTGAATTTCACCAAGGAATTAATCTTACAAGGTATGTGAGTCTTTCATAGATTGGGTTCGTTCACCCACGCGCCAAACATGTTTATTTCAGTAAGAATTTGTCCAAAAAGGGTTGAAAGTTTGATGTTCTTGATATGTATTCTTGAATTTGATGTCGTTCTTGAATTGGGTTGATATTGGGAAGTTTATTAGATCTTTGAGTCGAATTATAGAGTTGTTTTGTGTTAGGTTCTTAGGTACATATGTTGGGTACCTGAATCTAAAGAGATATTGAGAAAAATAATCAAATTTAGGCAAATCGGGGTCGAAAAACGAAGAAGGAAAAAGTCGGACAAGGAACAGGTTCCAGGTCCGCGTCGCGGAGAGGACACAGACTCCACTGTTTCAAAATTAAATTTCGCGATCAATTATTTAAGGAGAGTTAAGAGTCAATTCAAGTAGAGTGGAGAGTCAAATAAAGAGAAGTTCATCAAAGTTTTTCAAAAGTCTGTTACAAATATTTTAACCTTGATTTTTGAGTTGAGTAAAGAGTAAAGAGTAAAGTTGAAGTGCGTTTCTTCAAAAGAGTATATAGGGACTATGTATTCCCAAAGGGTAAATGTTTTCACATTTAAACAAGAAAGGAAACTGAGATTTCCGAAAGAGCCTTTGAGCTAGTTTTTCAGTTAAGAGCCTTTGAGCTAGTTTTTCAGTAAAAAGTCTTCGGGCTAGTTTTCAGAAAAGAGTAAATGCTTTCATAAATAAGCAAGAGGAGAAACTTTGATTTCCAAGATAGCCTTTAAGCTAAGTTTTTGAGCAATTATCTCAAATCACAGAAAGAAATATGTTTTTAAGCATAAAGAGCTAGTATCATATTTTGGGAGTAGTATTGAGCACCGATATGGGGGAGCCTTCAGAGAACCCACAACCCCCATAAACCATATAGCCATCAATGGTAGAAAATGATCATACTTTTTAGATGAATCCTTTAATGCTTTTTAGGATAGACACTACACCATTTTAGACCTAAGCCCACACTAAATCTGGGCAACATTTAAAAAGTGTTGCCTAAAATATTTTTGGGTACACTTTTGAAGCGTAGTCATAGTTTTTTGCTTTTAGCCACAATAATATTGGCAACACTTCTAAAGCGTGCTCTTTAGTGGCATAGGCAACACCTTTTAAGCATTGCCATATAATGATATAATTGGCAGCACCTATTTACACATATGACTACACTTTTAAAGTGTGCTATTTATGTAAATCTAAAACAACACTTAAAAATTGTGACCTTGTAGTTTCCCTAAATATTTTACTAAAATATTATTTTCCCTCCAACATATTTAACTCTCCCTCCAATTTCTAATTATCCAAAAAACAAAAAAAAACTTCTTTAAAAATAAAAACACAATTCAACTCTAAAAAATAAAAACACTTTCACTACTAGTATATCTAACCTAAAGAGCTCTGTCACTTTGCCCAAATCATCATCTAAGAAATGAAACCCTAAAACCTACCCTCTTCTTCTCATTTCGACCAAAAGAAATCAACATGGTCACTCAACAAAGCTCCTTGTCGCTCCTTCACCTCAGATATGTGGTGATTTTCCTAATCGCTCTTCACCTTCATCCGAAAAACTTGAGAGATCGTTTAAAGAAAACTAGCATCATTTGGAAAAGTTTGAATATATACCAGAGCGGATTCAGGATGTGGAAGCAAAGATAGATTTAGTCACATGGATCATATAGGCCAGCCTTCTTCTTGTTCATGAATCTCGCCACGTCGATGGTATTAAAAAAATTATAATTTATATGACTATCTCTTCATTTTATGCATTTTTAAATGTTTGATGCAATTTTAGGTTTAAATTACCTTCATTGTTTATGAATTTCAATTTTGATATATTACATATAGTATAAACTCGGTGTGCATTTAAATTGGTTAGGCATTCTGGAGTGGTGCTTTAGATTGAGTTTTGAAATGTTTGTGCTTGATTTTGTTGGCTTTTAGATTATTTGTGCCTAGTATAAGTAATAAATAGCGAACTTTGTTTATTGGCTATCTTTATGTCTGTTGATTACAATTTCAGAATAGATTGTAGTCTATTAATCAACCACTCATGCATGCCAAATTGCTTTTCAAGGATCATAAGTCTGGGAGAAAATGAGGATCGGATCGTTCCTTTTGCTAAAAAGGATGTTTCAGCAGGGAATGAGCTAACATTTGATTATAGATTTGAACCTCATCAGAATGATGAGGCTAAAGTCCCTTGTCATTGTGGAGCTCCCAACTGTAGCAAATTCATGAATTAGAATAGCATAGGTAGATAGATTATTGACTATTCCTCATCCTAACTGTTAGAGGATTGTGGGGATATTTTGTTCTTCTCCCACCCTCCAATTTACTTTTAATTTGATTCTTTTGTTTATGCTTAACATGCAAATATCTATATAACTTCATTAACATGTAAGAATAGTGAAAGTTTTTCGTCTTCTTTAATCTGATGAAGATATTATTATGTAGCATGTTAATTATTGTGTTTTTCATCGTTTCCTCGCGCTAACATGTTCCACACATAGATATATATCTCAAAAACAATATTGTACAAACAGATTTAATTTCTTGCAAGAACATTGGAGGTCATAAATGTTTTATGTCCTCATATAAACTACGATATACAGTGGTACAATAGCAAATTGAAGAAAATATTTCACATAGAGATGCTGAGATTATATTGACGACGATTCATGGACATAGGAGGAGCAACACCTCTAAAACTTGTATCATCCATTGACGGAATGAATCCTAAGCAACCTAGTACCCCTAATTTCTTGTATGGCAAAAATGTTTTCCTCTTCATCTCTTTGGAGAATGGCCTATTCAACGTGTAATGCAACTCATGAACCTAAATCTCCCTCCTCATTCTCATAAAGGAGGTTGATACTGATGATGATGCAACACTGCTAGAAGTTGATCTGAAGCTTGAAGTCTTCGCGTCCTCCTCCTGTTCGCGCGTTTCTTCAAAAACTTGTTTAATTGATCTTTACTACTCGCTCTACCCTCAGAAGCACTTCTGAATAGGAATAAATCTTCTAGTTTCCATTTTATGTACCAGAGTGATATCGATGATGAAACGAAACACAAAGAGTATGGGCTAGTCTTTGTGGACCCCTGATTGCTTTCGTGATCAAATACCAGATCAGGAACAATTACATTGTTTTACAATCTTGAAGCCTAGTTCTTCTTTCATTTTTCTCTATTTCCATTTTTCGCTGATTATACAATTACAATGTTTTTAGATACAAATAAACTAACTTAAAATGAGTTTTGATGCTACTGCTTTCATGAACAAGATTTGTGACTGCATCAGCTGCCCATTGAATGACACCATTGACTGCTCGAGAGTTCTAAGCATCTTTTTCCCTCTTCAGCAGATTAGCAAGATGAGGCAAAGCTCCAACATCAACAATCAGTTGTTGGTGCTCCAGCTATCAAACATAAAATTTAAAATATAAAGAAAAAGAGTAAATATCTACTCCTCTGATAGATGCAAGAATTAAGAACTATCTATGGTATTTATATTTCACATTTACATTTCCTCTGTTATTTATATTTCTGATTCACAACAGTTTTCTCTGTCTTGAATAGATCAATGATTTGCATAGATCACCTGACTAGTCTGTTGATCAATTAAATCTCTGCTCTTTCTTAGTTTTAGGAAGGAGAAGATTTTGTATATCTCAACCAATAGAGGTATGAATTCTTAAAACTTTACTATTATTTTCTTAGATAAAAGTATTCGTCATGTGTAATATAGGTGGATCAGAAACTATTTTACCTTTGTCTATGCTCTGTGTATTTATTATCTTTAGGAATTTTACCTTGTTATCTATAGTTTAGGCATCTACTTACTCAATTTGATAATCGTTTTTTATTGCCTCTGGTTGACCTGGAACCATCAGATGGACCTTTGTTGGAAATGAACGGTTTAGATGAATTCAAATCTTTCTTACGTCGCATTCTAGATCATAAATTCTGGTAATATTTCAGATTGTATTGATGTGCTTTATATCTTTTTGCATCTAGCACTGGTTTCCATATGCTGTAATTAATATTATGTTTTTTGGGCTATGAACTTGTTGCTATTGGGGTAATAAATAGTGAACTTTCTTTATTATATATCTTTATGCCATTTGATTATAGTTTCCAAATAGATTGTAGTCTATTATGGTATGATAAACTTCTAGGAGATTGGTTTTTCATTGGAATTTCATTTTCTACTAGCTCATTAACAAAGGTATGGATGATATAATGTCCATTTTCATGCAGTCATATCGTGGTTTTACTTTTGTAGTTCTGTATTTTTCATATGTATAATAAAACTACTTCTTTTGGTTCTAATTTTGCAGCTAAATATAACAGCTAGTATTGTAAGCAACTTCCCAAATCCTAGAGACAGAAATAATGTTGTTTCATCTCAAAATCATACGAATTCTTCAATCAAAATTCAGAATGATACAGAGCAATTGAAGGTATATCTTTCTTTCTATTTTCCATCGGAAAGAGTTTGTATGCACAGTAAGTGACATTGTTTGATGTTTGAGATTATGCACATTTTTCATGTGATAGTCATCCTTGTTCTGATCAGATTTGGGTTTGCTTTAGAATTGAATATGCAATACAATTTCCTGTTTCTACCATGTTGAGTACCAACTCTTGTAGACCAAAAATTCCTTATATACTTCAACTAATTCCAAGGAATACTATCATTTGCTACCAGTAACATATACCATGTAACTCTTCTTACCAATGATAGAACAGATGAGAAAGAAATTATCTAGTGTTTTTATCTCTGTTGATATTTGAACTTGAGACCTCATGATTCTTGATCCACTTCATTGATCACTTTGATCACACTCTTGGGTACCGTTGTATGTTAATTGTTTTCACACAATAAATAAAGTATGTAAGGCCCAATCATATAATTAAAGTATAATTCAAACTCTGGTTGAATTTTAAACTCTTTGTCCACTTGGACTATAATTTTATGGGACAACAGCTCTTGCAAAGTTTAGATGTTGGACTATAACCTTCCAAAGGACTTGTTCTAAAGTTCTATTAATGAAGTATTTGGGCTTTAGCCTGAGAAAACAAGAGTTGGGTCATCACATTTATTAAAGCATACAGTCAAGGCAGAATACAAGATCCCTTCCTTAAAATCGTCAAGTAAGTTTCATTTAGACATTTGAATTGTGTCATTGAAAATAACTAAAATGTTGGACAATTCTTGATGATGCAGTAAGTTTAATTGGACAAATTTGCAAAATGAGACTATGCATATGCGATATGTTGTGTAAGGTGTTACTAATACAAATGATTATTTTGTGGCAGGGATGAGCTTAGTTACTGTAATGGTGAACTAAATTCAAACATTTGAACCAATTACTGATGAAAATGCAGACATCAATAGCTTACTCATACTGATTATTTATAGAGATATACACTTCCACTGAGTGCAGTCACTAGAGAATCCTTTTTTGATAACCGAGAAATCTCCAAGGGCTAGTGACACACGGGATCTCAGTAGATAATGAGCCAACTCTTCTACCCTCCTCCACTTAAACACCGTGCTTTTGTTTTGTGGCAGTGTTTGAACCCGTGACGTGCGACTAACCTACACATCAGACGTTGTAGTCTAACCACTATGCCAAAGCGCTTGGGGCTGCATAAATAGAGGTTTTTTTTATGCTCTTTCTTATCTTTTTATGTTACTTAGAGTGCAGGAAGCACTCCAAAAACCTGAAATGGCTTGCTAGAAGTTCTGAAGGTCTTCCATGAAGCCGGCCTGATATTTGAAAATAGGTTTTGACCTCAGGTTCTTTTTTCTGCTGTCATATATTTTAGCCATAATATGGACTAGCTTTCTGATGAGTATCGCATTTTGTTAAGAAAATGAATGTTCTGTGGAACTGAGTTAAAAAAAATATGACTGGTTTACCTCTATTTAATCTACATCTACTGGTTTAGGAGTTTTAGTAGGTCTACGAAAAGTTTCTTGTTGGTCTGTTGTCCTCTGGTTCCATCTTTTTGTTCACTCTCCATTATAGTATACACTGCAGGTTGTGCATAGCATTGCTCTTAAATAGTTCTCACTTCTCATTGTTGCTTACTGCCACTCATGTGCAGGGTGTTGCCATTACACAATAGAACTCATTGCTTGACAACACTTTTAGAATTGAGGGTTGATTAGCCAGATTCCCTATTTTTGATTGGGTGGGCGGAAGAACCTCTAAAATGTCTGCCTTTGGTTTACTTGCAGCTGCACTTCAGCTTTGACACTCCTAATAGAAGTTCAATTATGAATAAGATCTCCTTTCATTCACTAATTCAGATTGTTGATAGAATTTCATTTGTGAATAAGATTTCCTGGTGTTTATGTTTATACTATTTTTTTCCATTCACAGGTAAATCAAGGGATCAGTGTTTATGGAAACAAATGGAGCACAGATCAACATGCGTAAGTTTAAATTGTACTTTTCACTCAGCACTAAAGAAAAAATAAACAAGAAAATGAAAATATAGAGGCAGGTGTACTTTCATTTGAAGCTCGTCTAAGTATTTGCTAACTGGTCATCGTTTCACCATTAATTTGGTTTCCTCTTTTTCTTGTTTCCAGCTATATTCAACAACTACGAGAAGGTGTGCACAATTTCTTTGCAACATTTATGGATTTTGTTGTAGTTACTTACTGTGACATCTTATTAGCATATGAAATACATGCTTTAATAGGAACTAAGAGTCCTATTTTTCATAACATGCAGTACCACTACATTGGGAAGGGGCTGGGAAGTATTGTTAAAAATGATTGGTATTGAGCATATTAAATACATGATTTATTTCACTAACTTCTAATTTTATTTTGAATGTGTAGGAAAACGCCGGTAATTGAATTTGAATAGTGGCCAGAAGTAAACTCGATCTATTGTATTGAACGATGAAGAGTTTTTGTACTATTGTCATATTTGTTTGAATGCATTAGATTTTGTGGAATTTATTGATAGTAGAGATCTTTAAGCAATCACTTTCTAAGTATTGGTTGTACAAGACATGATTTTCAAAGCTTGTTCGAAATATATAGCTTTGATTTATTTATTAGCTAATTTTTCGCTTTAGATCACTTATATTTTTAATTATGTGATTATTGAATATATGCAAATAAAAATTATTCTTAAAAATGAAAAATTGTGGCTACAAAAATTTTACACAACATTACCACACTTTATAAGTGTTGTTCTAGATGAGATATAAAAGGCAACACTTTTTAAATGTGACCAATAACAAAGCAAAGGCCACATTTTTAAGTGTAGTATAATCAAACAAAAGGTGTTGCTAATGAGTTACTACAAAGCGTGCCCTTTATACCTCTTTGGCCACACTTTTTAAGTGTAGCTGCTATGGCGACATTTCAAAAGCGTTGCCTAAATGTCAAAGGTTACGCTCGTTTTGGCCACCTCCTAAAAAGCGTTGCTTAAAGTCCAAAAGGAACAAACAAAAATGACTTTATTCATAACTCATTTCTATAAATTGGATGAGCATCCAAATTAACTCTATTTTGAACTAAAAAATAGTTTGATAACTTTAAGAATGACCATATAATACATGTGTAAATCAACTACTTAATTTTTACACAAATATTCGATTGGTTTAATCTTCTGAAGTAATCGAAAAGTATAACTCTCGATGAAGCTGCATATCATTCATTCATATTGTTATTTCAGTGTACAGATTCATCGATATCATGTATGTTGTATATATGATATACGATCGAGGTCTAAAATAGATGTAAGTTCATCCCAATAATTATTCTTTAACAACAACTCGAAGTTCATGTCTGATGAGCTCCTTAGCAGCTGTTGGTTATTTGTTGATGATGTGATCATGTCTTGATGAACAATATCATGAGTATTCATGTGCTTGACAGTTGGAGCAGTACCAAAGCTTATTATATTATCTGAAGAATCCGCACTGCATGTTTGATCTGAACTTATTGGGTTTCGCTTTGCTGCTGCTATTCTCCATTCTGCAGCTACACACTTATGTCTTTTAAATATATTAAACTTTTAATTATTGTAATTTATGTCAATTACTTACACGAATGTTTAAATGAAAAAATGAATGTGAGCCGACATAGGTGGGCCCACACAATCTTTTGACTGGACATATAATTGATTGTTTTTTTTGGTTTTATAAAGAAAAGGTGTAGCTTTGGAGCAAAAGTTCCAAAATTACAATTAAGTTAAAAATAATATGTAAAGTTTGTAGCAAAAGTGTCGAGACAAGAAAGATTAATCCATTTCAAAGTCTATTTAATTACTAAAACGGAATAAAGAAACAAGTGATATCAAAAATGACAAGATCAGCAACATCAATGCAAAAAGAAAATAAAGACGCCGGTCGGCCAGAAAAAGAAACTATCACGCTCCGATCAGCAGCAAGAGTCCCACACATGTATAGCAGTACCAATACATCCTATACATCGACTGATACCCACAAAGATTTTTAGAATAAGGTTCGTGGGCCTAGCCTCCTCTTCGGCAGCGGCGAGGAACAACTTTAGTTGATATTTCACCATTTTGGGGTCTCCTCCGTAACTCGACCGAAGGAGACCAGCGAAGTCTTCAGTAAGAGCGACATTTTCATCCGTTGTTTCTTCACGGATAAATCGGCATCGACGGCCGGCCTTGCAATTAGCGTAACCGTTGGTGTAGACCAACTTGCAAATAGGGCAAGTTGGAGGACGAAGAGGAGCTTGGGGAGGAGGGGGAGAAGCAGGAGGAAGAGGGTCATCAAAAACACTGGCGCCGGGGGGGAGACGAGGAGGAGGAGGGTCATCAGAAACACTGGAGCCGGGTGGGGTGGGGTGGAGGAAGAGGAGGGGAAACGCTGGAGCCAAGGGGGGTAGAGGAGCTAAAGGGTCATCATAAACACTGGAGCTTGGGGGAGGAGGAGGAGTTTGGGGAGCTAAAGGGTCATCAGAAACATTGAACCAGGGGGGGTGAGGAAGAGAAGTCCAAAGGAGGACGCCGGAGGAATTAAACATCTTTACTTTGTGTTTGGGAAAAGTAAATGAGAGGGGGGGGGGTTTTTATTGACAAAGTAGGTTGGCGTGAATTCCCTACTTGGCATTCATTTAAAGTAATGTTATGTATATGCTTTAATTACTCTTATTTGTAATGTCACGGTGAACTTCCTTGATTTACGGAACAATAAAGATGGCAATCCGAGCATGTAAGAAAATTAAATATTATTATTTATATAGTCATATAAATTAACGAAAAATATAATTGGCAAGATAAATTTTTGGCACGAAATGACATGAGCAACAAAAATTAGGCATTTTCGTAATTTTGGTGAAAAGTTGAGGGCATTTAAATAAATTCATTTATTTCGTGTAACCTAAATTACCCTCAAAAGTAAAACCACTTTTAATACTTTTAAGAAAAAAATTATTATGTGTGAGGCACACTTATTACGTGCCAGCCGTAATTTTACTATATTCAGGAAAATCACTTTTTGAAATGTTCTAAGTATTAAACAATTGGAGAAAAATACTTAGAAACGAGTCGCCACTTAATTTTTTTAAAAAATTAAGAAAACTTATAATTTCCAAAGATTTAAACAGAAAAAAAATCATTTGAAAAATACCAAAGAGGGATCGGGGTTCAATTTACATTTTGAGAAGAGTTTAAGCATTCGAAGTGTCCGCTAACATGCGGTTGACCTGCGACTTGACTAAAATGTATTTGACTATTTTTTAGAAAAAATATTTTAACATAAAGAATATATAATAATTTACACTATTCGATTAAGTTTGAGAAAATAATTAAGAAATGAACTATTTTATTCTATCTTTTTAGAAGAAGAGACGTAAAATGAAAATATTTGAGTTAAGGTGCAAGGGATTAGAAAATTAATAAAACTAGACTAATAAATAAATTAAACCAATTTAACACATTAAAGAATGAAAATTATTTTAAATTAATTGAAGAATAAAAGTTTTGGCTAACCTTCTTGAGAAAATGACTAAGTATTTTATAATAATAATTTACATTATTAGATTTAACTTTGAGAAAATAGTTAAACAAAGAGCAATTTTTATTTTTTTTAAGAAAATGGGACCTTAATTGAAACATTTGAATTAGAGACAAGTAATTAGAATTTTAACGAAACTAAATTAATTGGTTTCTATTTGAGTCATTTTTTGGTTTATGAAAAAACTATTTTAAACTAAATAAAAAAAAAGTTGACTAAAGATTATAAATGATAATGCAAGAGTTGATAAAATGAGATTCGTTAGAAATAAAACAACACAGAGAAATAGTTTGTCTTTTGGGAATTTGATTAAGTTAATTAACAATTCTAAAGTTAGAGTTAATAAACAACAAACAATAAATAATTATAATTAAATAATTTAAGAGTAAGGGAGAGAAGTTGAATTTGGGCCTTTCTTGGGCCAAATTTGTTGTTGTTTTTGGAGTTTAACACAATTCCCGTTTTTGTATATATCTGATGTATATCAGTGTATATTGGATGTATACAGCCCATTTTTCTGCTTCCCGGGACTTGTACGTCAACTCCAAAGACTTGTTCTTCGATTTCTCAAAGTTGGCTGACTCGATAAAAGAATCTTGGGCCTCCATGGCCCATCGAAAGATGGAAAAAAACGAGAAAGAATACATTTGGACTCCAAAGAGATTTGGCAGACAACAAGACAAAACAAGATGAGGATTAGTATCAATTTCCAGTAGAAACAAGCAAATGATGAAGTAATATGAAGCACTAACAAGAGAATCATAAGAATACATAATATGAGAAAGTAAGGCACAAACACATGAAATGAACAAGAAATTAATAAGAGCAGGGGCATTAATATTATCTCATGACCAAACAAATGGCACATGCCATACATTTCGAAATACATTTAACAACAAACCAAACTATAACCCATTTGAAAAGTTCAAAGATTTAACCGGCTGCATCCCATTATTTTCAAAAATAAAATAAAAATTAGGAGCATGATTTCTCTTATAACTTTGCACTAAGATAATAACTTTAAAATCCCGCACCACCACTAATCATAAGTAATTAAGCAACAAACTTTAAACGAAACGTGATCATGCTGAAAAGATGAATTCAACAAACATTCGAGATGAAATGAAAGAAAATAAAATAAAATGGGCAGCACTAAAGATACAAAATCGAGCTTAAGAGACTTAAAAAAAAAAACACAATCGTGAGTTGCAAACACGACTACAACAACTGAAATATAAGAGTAACACAACCAACATTCAAGCTGGGTTTGCACAAAGATAGATAGATTCTATAATATCAAGGCAGCATATAAGAGTTCAAAATGACCGAAACGACAACCAAGGGTGCAAACGAACAGTAAAGAAGACACAATTGTGCAACCAACACATTCGAACTGAAAACAAGTGAACATCAAACCATTTTAGACAAAACGAGGCCGAGATTCAACTAGTCATATAGATATAAATCGAGTTAATGAACATAACAATCAACATATAATATCAAAGCAAACTTCATTGATGTCGAATTCATGCTTACTGTCCAAAAACTCGCAGGAAAACAAGATTAAAGTGAGTGCTAAACGAAAGAACTAAATACTCTTATTGACAGACCTTGTATCAAGTGTTGAACACACACAACGTCCTACATTGAAACAGAATACAAAAGAAGGCGAGGTTACCTTTTTTCGGGCAGCGATTGGGACGACGAACTCGATTATGAAGCAACCCCCACTACCACAACAAAGTTTTGTTGGAGAATCCTCTGAGTTCCCGAAACCAAAAGCCTCGATTCCAATGAAGCTATTTGAGTCGTTCTTAATATCCAAAATATCTATATTTTTCGAGGTGAAATTAGGTGATCTAATAAAAAATATGTTCTCTTTTTTGGTCTCCTTCCTCTGTTTTGGATAACAAGACTAGTGTCTCTGCCCTCAAACTCCAATCTCCAAACATGTCCCTTATCACTTGAGCATGGAGAGATTTTTATAGGGAAGATTAGGGTGATTTAGGGGGTGAAATCCGTTGAGAAAATTCAAAATCTTTTTGAATTCCTTCCCTCTTTTCAAAGGCAAACAGTGGAAGAGATTTGGAAATCCCTGAAAATGGGGAAAAGGGGACGGGACGATTGGACGTGTACAGGCGCCGCGATTTGGTGGGATTTTCCGACTTTGCTGGGATTTTTCTCTGGATTTGCAGTGTGGAGTTCCTGGGTTTCACAAGCAAGGAAGAAGAAGAAAACGCAGGGGGTGGGGTCGGTTTTGGTATTGGGGTCGTATGCGCGTTGGGTATTTGGTGTTGTGTTATTTTGTTGTATTGTTATGGTTGTATTTGGACAAGGCCAAGGTGGGCTGGGTCTTTGTAATTGACTGGGTAAAATGAGAAAGAATTGATGTTGAGGATTGTTGTTGGTGGGCTGATGGAATTGAGTAATTAGGAAGTGGCCCAAAATTGTTTATAAATTAATTAAGGAGCTTTTTAATCTTAACGAAATAAAATAATTAATTCGATTATAAAATAATTAATTTAAGTACAAACTAATTAACTCAAAATTATAATTATGACTTAAACTAAACTAAACTAATAAAATATTTTGCTAAAAATTGTAAAATCTTTTTGATGATTTTAAAATATTTAACGTGATTGTAGAAATATACGTGCTCATTATTTAAAATTATTACAAGAAGACAAAATTATTTTTTAAAAATAACTTGCAAGTATTTTGAATTTCATAAGACTCATTAATTCAAAATTACAACCATCACTAATAAAATATTTAAAATAAAAAATCTTTTTGAGATGATTTTTGAATGTTCATAAAATACATTAATTGTACACATAATTATATAAAACATATATATCATTTACAAAGTGACGAAACTATTTAAAATGACTTGCAAACTATATCTATTTTATATTTTTTTAATTATATTTTTTTATTTTTTATTTTTGAATTTTTTATAAAACTAATTACTTTAAATCGTTCGAAATTGAGAAAGCTCGATGATTAATTTATATTGTGGGGGGTCAAAATTGGGTGTCAACACCAGACAATACTTGTATTAGATCCTTTCATATTTTGCCAGGTGGAAATTCGGTCCCACTAAAAAGAAGAAGCTAAAACGCTCCATTTCTTTATTATTTTTCTCCAACTCCATATGTTCTTCTTCTTTTCCGTTTCTTTTTGAAATTTTATTATTTTTCGTATTAATTAGTTTATTTATCACATGCTGAAATTTAATTATTTTTAGAAGAATTAGCCGTGATTTAGTTTGGATAATTTTTTTATTAAATAAATTAATTTGATTTTTGAAATGTTGAAATTAACTCAAATTAATTAAGTCGATTTTTCCTATTTGGTTTTGGTCGATAATTTGATTTTTCAAACGTTGAAATTAAGTCAAATTAATTAAGTCGATTTTTTTATCACTTTAATTTTTTTATTTTATTTTTCTATTTGGTTTTGGTCGATTAGAATATATATGATAATGTAAGAAATTGATCTAATTATATATACGATCCTTCAAAAAATGTATGCATTATCTAAGAATTTAATTATTTCTAAGAAATATGATAAATTCGTTCCAACGATTTTATTTTTTTACAAAAAGTTAAAAATTTAGTTGTGATATACTATGTCTTGATGTTGCTTGATTTAAATAAAAATAATCAATTAAAAAGACATAAGTTATTTTGAACATGAAAATTCATTCTTGACATTCTTAAAATAAAAATATAAATTAAAATACGAAGTAAATGCAAATAACTTGATTATTATAAAGACAAATACCTGAATAGAACAAAAAATAAAAATTTTAAAAATATTTATAACATTTTTTTAATTAATTTTTTTTTTATATATGATGAAAAAAGTTATATTTAAAAAATCAATGTATAATCTTTTATAAACAAACACAAAACAAAATATCTAAATTCTCATATTTCGTATATATCATTCTATAAAATACGTACAGAAAAATAAAAGGTTCAAGAAATTAATACGCAAAATTTTACGATTTTTTTATTTGTAATTTCATTACTTTCAATTTCTTTCATTTCATTCAAAAATTAATTCGAAATTTTCTCGCCATATTCACTTTATTTTTTCTCTCAAATATAAGCCTGAGTAGGTACCAATCAACCTGTATACCTTTATCGGTAGTCCCCTAGCCCCGCAGGCAGTCACATAGCCCTCTTAGGCATCAACATAGCTTATAGACAACTCATAGCCCTCTTAGGCAACAACATGGCCCTGTAGGAAGCACATTACCTTCTTAGGCGTCAATATATATCCCTGTAGGCAACTCATAGCCCTTCTAGGCATCAATATAGCCCCGTAGGCAAATCATAGCCCTTTTAGGCATCCATATAGCCCTGTAGGCAGAACATAACCCTGCTAGGCATAGATCACATTCCTGCAGCTAACCACAATAGCCCAAAGGCAACAATAACAATCCAACAGCTAAAAGTGAGCAATTTAGTTATAGGCAACCTATACAAATAGCCTTTAAGTCGTGTCCAACATACGAATGCTACTACTGAATAAGAATCCCGATAAGAGAAGATTATACGCACTCGAGCAGCCAACAATCAACAATAATGGCTACCAGTATAACAACGATAACAACTCAATTACATTGCTCCTAAGCTTTAAGAAAACATGCAATAGGAAGAGAATAGCCTTAACATACCTTTTTCGCTAAATTCACGTGGCCTAACAACCTTAACTCATAATTCCCTCGATACTACAACAAGGTAGGACCATAATCAACACACAAAAATAAAAGATACCATGACAATATGATAAAAGATATGTATTTCCATCACAAATTGCTATTTGCTGCTTATAAAATCTAGAAGAAGGGTCTTACCTCGATCTTAAGGTCGTAATACGCTTCAAATATATCCAAACCCTTGCTGTCCCAACACTAAAATGTGATATGCTACGCAATCGATAAAACAAATTATACCACGATGATGAGCCCAACGCGTAGAACAACTTTCGTCAAGGACTTAAGTCGAGAAAATCTATATTTCACTTGATCCTAGAAATGAGTTTCTCTAATTTCTCTGATTTTCAGCTTAAAAATGGTGAAAAAAGTCGAAGGAGAAGATATATGTAATATTCCACCGACTTAGGGCCCCACCTCACGTGCCTGCTTGCGCAGTCCCACGAAAATGCGAATATCTCTCTATTCTAAAGTCGTATGAACGAATGGTTTGATGCGTTGGAAACTAGACTCGTAGACCTTCGATTTAATAGCTTGCGGGGACCACAACTCTTAATCGATTGGGAGAAAACGTCCGAGACATTTGACTCAAATTTCAGACAAATCTTTAAAAAGGAATTTACGGTAACTTTCGCCAACTTTTATTTTCCCACTTACCTAACTTCAAAACTTGAGATACAATACTTGAACACTTAAAATATCACATAACGCATCATTTTTAATTTATTACTCACCCTCCTTGTCTTTCCACGAAGATACGAGTTAATTTAGACGTTTTGAAAAGTCGGGGTGTGAACCAATTCATTAAAGTCGATGACATATTTAAGCAGTTTTCCTTAAACTCTATCTAAAAAACAAAATTAGAGACTATCTCCTTTTCTTTGGAGTGTGTAGTTGAGCTTGGGAAAGGCTGCATGTGAGTTTGGTTAAGGCTCAATGAGTCCCCTATGAACATTACCTTCTTCCCCTTCACCCTCCTCAAAAAATCAAATCCTTCAAATCTGTCCACAAAAGTAAATAAATAAGTAGGATTTTTAATTTACACAAACGGAACCAGAGTTTTTTTCTTTAAAAAAAAAAATAAAAGCCATCACCAATAGGTTGTGAGCCACACAAAAAGAAGTCAAAGATTAGGCTACTTATGTCATGGTGATGTCAACTCAAGAAAAATTCAAGAAGCTAAAAGTCACGTGACTGCGGCCAACCATAGAGGATAGGAATAACAACCCATAAATTTTAATTGTAGTATGACAAAAAAAATGTGGCAACTTATGATTCTTCTCTCTTGATGGCAGCTAATTTCAACATAACAGCTAGCTCTAAATCCCCAACAAATGTGGCATCTAACACCCCCTGCACGTCCAACACTAGATGTTACGAGGGTCGACAATATAACATGGACACCCAAATCATGGGCGAAGCCAGTAAGATTATATTGTTTAAATATAGTTAAAATTATTAGGTATATATAGTAAATGTTGAACCCCTTTGACTTGTTCGCATGTTTACTTCTTCATATAATTTTGAATCCTCTTAGTAAAAATCTTGGCTCCATCTTTGCGCCAAAAATCATAATAACCGGTGTTCGGGTCCAACATTTGATAAACTATGAAATTGGGATGAACCCGGACAAAAACATGAAATCATTCTGTTTCCATAGGAGTACGAGAAACAATTGGGGGAGTGAAGTGGTTGAATTTTGCGAGTTATCCCAACCATTACCAGATGGGTGTGATTTCAAGAGCCGGACAAAAATGAACACCACACTAAAAGAAGTCAAAGACTAGGTTACTTATGTCGTGGTGATGTCAACTCAAGTAAGATTCAAGAAGCTAAAAGTCACGTGACTGCGGGCAACCATAGACGATAGGAATGACAACCCATAAATTTTAATTGTAGTATGACAAAAAAATAACACTCGACCTAACTCAATCCAACAGCTAGTTCACGAGGTGAGGTCCGATATCATAAAAAATACTCATTTAAAAACAATATGAAAAAGGAATATTTACCTTTAGTATGACTAAAAACATCCCACTTACTCAACCCTTTTCCATCTTCAAGAAATGCCCCTTCAATCTGAAGAAAAAACAGGAATCAAATAATATCCAAAAAGAAAATAATTTTAGTAAAAAAGTGATAAATAAAATAGAAGAAAATACTTGGTAAGCTGAAGTGGTAGTTCTAAATAAAAACCCATCTGAAATTTACATATACAAATAGTAGCAAACACAGAAAAAATAAGCAACTGAAATAATTAGTACTGCTATATAATTTTGACTTTTATATATGCAGTGTAATTGTTTGACGACAGATGAACCCCCTTTCAATACTCTAGCTCTAGGGTAATTTAGGCATTACTCCCTTCTTGTGGGTATTGGTGGGCTCGATTTTATTATATAATCAATAATTAATTAAAGAGTGTGTCATGTGCATGGACATAGACTATCATATAATTACACTTTCTTTTGGTGCGATGATTTTTCTTTCCCGAATCGTGTGTAATTTGTATACGTGAAATATTGATGTACCGAACCGTCTTTTTATTAATAATAAACTATCTATATAACATTTCCTTTTAGCTCACTAAAATATTTTATATATACTACAAAGAACAACATGAATAGTTCATTAAAATATTTTAGTAAAACCATACAAAAATATCACTAGTTTCCAACTTATTACAACACCAGTTAGTCCATCAAAGGCAAAGGATTAGTAAAACCCAAATGATTAACAAAGTGATTAGATCACAATTACCATGTGATGTTTTCATTGATCAGAGGGGTAATGACACAAAGAGAGAAATAGCTTCATTATTATATGATCATTTGACACGTTTAAGGATCAATTCATGTTTGCTTGTTTTTCTCATTGACAATATAAATAATACATTCGTAAATAATGCATTCATTATCTTATACATAGAAGTATAAAGAAGTGGAATAAGAATACATATAATGATACTTCCTCCGTCCACTATTATTTGTCAGGGTAAGATCATGCACAATCCTTAAGAAAAATTTAATATAATGTGCAATTTGACTAATATAACCCTACTATCAATCATTATTAAAATGGTTTATACTTTTTGAAAACTGTAAAAACTACTTTTTTCACATTAAAGTAGTCTTGTAACTTTAAAATGACTATTTTTTTAAACTAGTAGTTATGTAATTATTAAGGAAAAAATTGGAATAAAATGACTAATTATTTCTTGATTGTTTAAATTGACAATTAATTTTGGACAACTATTTTTAGTATACCTGACATATAATAATGGACGGAGGGAGCATGTAATATACATCAAACTCAACGGAAATATGTGGATTAAAATGCTACAATGACCAAACTGACTGTCATACTAGTAATTAAGAATATTTATTTTATTTTTAACAAGGGATAAGGGTTTGAAAAATACCTTAATTTTGGTCGAAATTGTTGTTACGATACCAAACTTTAATGAGGACCTATTACCCCGAGACTATTGAATACCGTATTTTAAACATATATATTTGCCCACGTGGACATAAAAAATAATGCATAATTATAAATAGTAATGTGTCCACGTGGGCACATATATACCTTTAAAATACACTATTAAATAGTTCAGGGGGTAAAAAATACACTATTAAATAGTTCAGGCCGGGGGTAAAAGGTCCTCCATAAAGTTTGGTATCGTAATAGCAATTTCTGCCAAAGTTAGAATATTTTTCAGACTCTTATCCCTTTTAAAAATAAGTACATCTGTTAAATTATACATGATATGTAATATACATCAAACTCAACGGAAGTAATTTCTACATAACTTTGTATTTTAACCAAACGACCCTTTATTTTAAATATATAAGTTAAAGTAGTCATTATTCTTAATCATGTTTGTGGAGCTATCAACTTAATTACTAACATGTAATCAATGGTAGTTGAAACAGAAAGGCTGAAATATATAATTGGAGCAATTGTTCAAATAATCTTTAATGTTTTGAATTTGAAAAATTAGAGATAATTTTTTTTGTTTATTAAATCAGTTAAGTTTCCATACAAAGGTAACAAAGATCGAGTCATTTCTTCATTTTGCAGAAATTTTTGGGTTGGTTGAATCAAGATTCGTTTATTAATTTGTTACTTTTTGACTCGTTTAAGTTTTACCCAACCTGCTTAGTAAATATAATAAAAGGTGATCCATGACATATTTTATCGAATCGATGAATAAGAAACCACTATGAAACGGGGGGAGTAGGTTTTTCTCAATTAAGAAAGAGAAACTAATGACTAAATTATCTTTTACTTTAATTATATCGAAAATATACTAATTAATTTTTTTGTTAGAGAAAATCCAGGCTATACATTAAATCTACTTATGATTCTTGTCTCTTGATAAGATCGCATTGTTAATATATAGTTAAAATTATTAGGTTAAAATTTTGAATCTTCTTAGTAAAAATCTTGGCTTCAATATTGCGCCAAAAATTATAATAACCGGTGTTGGGGTCCAACATTTGATAAACTACGAAATTGGGATGAACCCGGACAAAATCATGAAATCATTATGTTTCCATAGGAGTACGAGAAACAATTGGGGGAGTGAAGTGGTTGGATTTTGCGAGTTATCTCAACCACTACCAGATGGGTGTGATTTCAAGAGGCGAACAAAAATGAACACCACACAAAAAAAAGTCAAAGACTAGGCTACTTAATGTCGTGGTGATGTCGACTCAAGGAAGATTCAAGAAGTTAAAAGTCACGTGATTGTGGCCAACCATAGACGATAGGAATGACAACCCACAAAGTTTAATTGTAGTATGACAAAAAACTAACACTCGACCAAACTCAATCCAACAGCTAGTTCACGAGGTGAGGTCCGATATCATAAAAAAATACTCATTTAAAAACAATATGAAAAAGGGATATTTACCTTTAGTATGACTAACAACATCCCACTTACTCAACCCTTTTCCATATATCTTCAAGAAATGCCCCTTCAATCTGGAAAAAAAAAAACAGGAATCAAATAATATCCGAAAAGAAAAATAATTTTAGTGAAAAAGTGATAAATAAAATAGAAGAAAATACTTGATAAGCTGAAGTGGTAGTTCTAAATAAAAACCCATCTGGAATTTACATATACAAATAGTAGTAAACACAGAAAAAATAATTAGTACCGCTATATAATTTTGTCTTTTATATATGCAGTGTAACTGTTTGACGACAGATGAACCCCTTTCAATACTCTAGCTCTAGGGTAATTTAGGCATTACTCCCTTCTTGTGGGTATTGGTGGGCTCGACTTTATTACATAATCAATAATTAATTAAAGAGTGTGTCATGTGCATGGACATAGACTATCCATATAACACTTTCTTTTGGTGAGATGATTTTTCTTTCCCGAATCGTGTGTAATGTGTATACATGGAATATTGATGTACCGAACTGTCTTTTTTTTTATAATAAACTATCTATATATCATTTCTTTTTAGTTCACGTACTAAAATACTTTATATATACTACAAAGAACAACATGAATAGTTTACTAAAATATATTAGTAAAACCATACAAAAACATCAAGACGACCACAGTTAGGTGAGGGTAAAGAAGTAACAAATTCGGTGTAACGCTTCATAGCATTTTTGAAGGACATTCCATTATAAGTTATAGTACCATCAAAATGACCACTAAAATGGTGATTTTCATTTTTTTTGCATAATATATAAATATGACATTTAAATGTGGGTTCATCTATTGTATTCTTAACATTTTGAGGTAAGTATATATGCTTTGCATGTTATAGCTATAACTTCTCTAGGCATGTGTCTACTTTTTTCAAAAAAAATGTACCAGCATGTCATTCCATCTTGTAAATTTACTATAGAGGTTGAGAAGGGTGACCCGAAGAGACTTCGTCATGTATTAGTAGATGCAGTGGATGAAAGTTATCCCCTGCCCATATTTAAAATGGAATTTTTTTTTTCTTTAGCATATGAATTTGTAGTCTGAGTTGCCAGCGCAAGCAATGTTCAATGGTTCGATCAGTTTGGGGACTTACTCTTGTTTTAATTATATTTTTGTATCTAACTTGAGCAGTGTATAAAATCATTTACTCTGATTTTATTTTTGATATTTGCTCCATCAATCTGAAGCTATATTTTATTTATAGTTGGCATATTTTATAATTCTTAGATTTTTACTATGAGTACTTGATCCTAACGTTAAATACATAGGTTGCAATTTGAATCTGTTATATGGTCTTAACCTTGTTTAACAGTATGCATTGTGCTTTTCCAACAGGTTTTGAAGACTTGAAGAGCTTAGAAATTCCAAACCAAAATAGAAAATGAATTTAAAAGTCAAGATGCAAGATTTTAAGACCCAAATTGGTTATCATTTTGCAGTGACTGTAGGGCAATTGTTTACATTTTGTGCAATGAATGAAACATGTGATAGTATCAAGCAACATTGCTACATAGGGATGCTAATCCATTTTTTATAATTTAATCATATATATGAAAGCATGGAATTATTTATATTTTGTCTACTTTCATTTAAATTTTGATATTATAGAAAAGTATTTAAGAAAATAGTACAAAAAAGATTATATATTTATTTAGGATCAGAAATATTAAGCTTTTAACAACCAGATGCCTTGTGTTAAAAAGTCTTTAAGGACCAAAAAGTATGGATCAAACAACAATTTAAGGACTAGAAATGTGGTCCCTAAAGCTCTTTTAGGACCAGAATAAACCTGGTCGCAACAATCATTTAGGGACTGGCTATAATACCGTCGTTCTATTGCGACGAGCGGCGACCAGATTTTTCTGGTCGTTATTGTCCATTAGGGACCAGAATAAGCTTTTTAGGGACTAGATTTCCCTTCCCTAATAGCCTTTTTTCTTGTAGTGTTGCCCTGTTTGCAAGTTGGTCTACACTTACGGTTACGCTAATTGCAAGGTCGGCCGTCGATGCCAATTTATCCGTGAGGAAAGAACGGATGAAAATGTCGCTCTTACTTCAGACTTTGATGGTCTTCTCCGGTCGAGTTATGGAGGAGACCCAAAATGGTGAAATATCAACTAAGGTTGTTCCTCGCCGCTACCGCCGAAGAGGCTAATCCCACGAACCTTTTTCTAAAAATATTTACGGGTATCACTCGATGTATAGGAGGTATTGGTGCTGCTATATATATATATATATATATATGAATGTTGGTGATTGGACCGTTGATGTTTTCTCTGGCTTGGCCGGGATGTTGTCGTCTTTATTTCCTTTTTGCATTGATGTTGCTGATGAGAAATCTCTTGTTATTTTTGTTACCACTTGTTTCTTTCCTTTTTGCATTGATGTTGCTGATGAGACTCTCCGATGGCCTGGCCGGGCATGTCCTCGTCTTTATTTTTGTTTTTCGTCTTTATTTCGTTTTATTAATAAAATAGACTTTGAAATGGATTAATCTCTCTCAATATTCTTTTTTTTGCTGCTTTTCATTTTGTTTTTAAATGGGGTTTGATTCAAATACATTTATCAACACTGCTCTTCTTGATATGTATGGAAAATGTGGTTATGTTAAAGAAGCAGAGCAACTGTTTGATGAAATGCCTGAAAGAAATGTGGTGTCATGGAATGCTTTGATTTCTCGTCTTGATGTTTTTGTATGGTTTTACTAAAATATTTTAGTTAACTATTCATGTTGTTCTTTGTAGTATATATAAAATATTTTAGTGAACTAAAAAGAAATGATATATAGATAGTTTATTATAAATAAAAAGACAGTTCGGTACATCAATATCCCACGTATACACATTACACACGATTTGGGAAAGAAAAATCATCTCACCAAAAGAAAGTGTTATATGGATAGTCTACGTCCATGCACATGACACTCTTTAATTAATTATTGATTATGTAATAAAGTCGAGCCCACCAATACCCACAAGAAGGGCGTATTGCCTAAATTACCCTAGAGCTAGAGTATTGAAAGGGGTTTATCTGTCATCAAACAATTACACTTCATATATAAAAGATAAAATTATATAGCAGTACTAATTATTTCAGTTGCTTATTTTTTCTGTGTTTACTACTATTTGTATATGTAAATTCCAGATGGGTTTTTATTTAGAACTACCACTTCAGCTTATCAAGTATTTTCTTCTATTTTATTTATCACTTTTTCACTAAAATTATTTTCTTTTCGGATATTATTTGATTCCTGTTTTTTCTTCAGATTGAAGGGGCATTTCTTGAAGATATATGGAAAAGGGTTGAGTAAGTGGGATGTTTTTAGCATACTAAAGGTAAATATCCCTTTTTCATATTGTTTTTAAATGAATATTTTTTTATGATATCGGACCTCACCTCATGAAGTAGCTGTTGGATTGAGTTAGGTCAAGTGTTAGTTTTTTGTCATACTACAATTAAAATTTATGGGTTGTCATTCCTATCGTCTATGGTTGGCCACTATCACATGACTTTTAGCTTCTTGAATCTTTCTTGAGTTGACATCACCACAACATAAGTAACCTAGTCTTTGACTTTTTTTTGTGTGGTGTTCATTTTTGTTCGGCACTTGAAATCACACCCATCTGATAATGGTTGGGATAACTCCCAAAATCCAATCACTTCCCCCAATTGTTTCTCGTACTCCTATGGAAACATAATGATTTCATGTTTTTGTCCGGGTTCATCTCAATTTCGTAGTTTATCAAATATTCTTAATTACTAGTATGACAGTCAGTTTGGTCATTGTAGCATTTTAATCCACATATTTCCGTTGAGTTTGATATATATTACATATCATATTATATGTATTATTATTCCACCTCTTTATGCTTCTATGCATAAGATAATGAATGCATAATTTACGAATGTATTTTATTTATATTGTCAATGAGAAAAACAAGCAAACATGAATTGATCCTTAAACGTGTCAAATGATCATATAATAATGAAGCTATTTTTCTCTTTGTGTCATTACCCCTGTGATCAATGAAAACATCACATGGTAATTGTGATCTAATAACTTTGTTAATCATTTGGGTTTTACTAATCCTTTGCCTTTGATGGACTAATTGGTGTTGTAATAAGTTGGAAACTAGTGATGAACGTTGCATTTTTTGGATTTTTTTGAATATTGGAATGTTGTTTTGCTAATTTTGTGTTTGCTTGTGGTAAATATATAGGTGGTAATTGTATTCCTACAAATGGTTTATTTTTTCTTCTTTGTTTCGTTTAGAGAAAGTTATACGTGTGAACATGGAATATGTTTGGAGTTTATTAGTACTTAATAATAATATATATGAGTTCTTGTAGTTTTTTTTAATTACGAAGGATTCTGATGGGATGAATATGTTCTTGTATTTTTAAGAGTTATTCTAGAATCAAAAAATTCTGATAGGGAGGGTATTTCCCTTTTTTAAGGTTCTTAATTAGTCATATGAATCTGAATTAGTTAGAGCTATAAAATTGAATATAGGATATAAGGTGGAAATAAAATACTGTAGATTTTTTAGTGAAGGAAAAATTCTAAGGAAGCAAATGTTGACTAAGAATTGAACCCCTGAACTTCATTTAAGGGGTCGTTTTGTTCATGAAATAAGGTAGGAATATGACTTCTTATAATTAAGTTTGAGATTAAATTCATATTTTATTTAGTTAAAGATATAACCAATTCCATAATAAATTTATACCTCAAAGTTGGTGTTATTTTATCCCACCTGAGATGAGATAAACTAGTTACAGAATTTCAAAACTATAATTCTAGAATAACATTGTCCATAAATGAAATGACCCTTACAAATTGTGATGAAATAATAAAGTTCTCTGCTTTTATTAGTCAAAAGTCTGGAGGTCGTTTTATCAAAACCGCGAGTATCCAAAATCGAATGGAAAAAAGTTGTTTTTTTTTTTAATGTGAAAGGAGAATTTATAAGGAATGTCGAAGAAGATTGAATTTGGTCTTACGGTTTAACCGTGTGATTTGACAGGTGACGATAAAAGACGTAGGAATTTGGTAAGTTTGATTATTTGGACCTCTTCTCACTTCTTTGGGACCTTCAAAAACTTTTGGTAGACTCTTATGACTCTTTATTTAATGTTTAAACAATAAAGAGTTTCGAGTTTAGTTTTAGATATGGAGAAAAAATTGTTGGAAGCGTCATCTCTCAAATGGATCCTGTAGTGCACAATCTAAAGTTCGTCGGGGCTCCAATACGGATTCTAGACACCTAATGGAAAATTTTAAAAAAGGTTTCAACAATATATGATGATCAACATAGGTGATGGTGCAGTGGTGAGACTGTTTTATCCTTAATTAAAGGTCTCGAGTTCAAGTTCTGAATATGGAGAAATTCATGTTGGGAGCTGCACCGTCCGAATGAACTGACATGATTCGAATTTAGTCCGGGCTCCAATGCAGGTTCCAGACACCGAATAGGAAACTAAAAAAAAAAGTCTAAACAATATGAAAATTTTAAATTGAAGTTAATTAGTATCACCACAAATTAATTATTGACCATATATACCATTACCAAAAAGCTAATTAGTCCCAAATTTAGCTGTAATTTTTGAAATACAAATATTTTGGTAAACAAATTTGCATGTATTCTATAAAATAACTAATTTTAAATACCGTAATATACATATATTTACATATGTGTATGTATTGATGATAAATAATGCATTAATTAAAGTCAAAATAGTGAAATACACGTTTTGTTTTAGTTCATTTTGCATTATTTATGGAAAGTCAATTCTTACTAGAGACTTGTCTTGAGACTAATTTTAGTGTGATAAAATAATTTGGGACTTATGCCCCATTAGATGGGATATTAATATATATTGGACATTGCATGTTTTAATATTTTTATAGTTAGATTTGGGAAATTAATACATAAATAATTACTTGTTAAAGATCTTTTAAAGTTTCTCTACATATCCCACAAAGGTAAAGATAAAGTTTGCGTACAACTCGCTCTTTTTAGACCTTATTTATAGAATTATATTGAATATGTTATTGTACTTATTAACAATCTTTTCTAAATTGATAACAATATTAACCACTGGCTTATAGAGAAGCTATACCTTCAAGATATAATCAGTAACCAATAAGGGTCGTGGAATTGTGGTTTGTGGAGTGGTAAGTACTCATTCATTGTTAATCAGAGGTTTCGAGTTTGTGTTTCCCTAAGGCGGGGTACATTGTCACCTTTGTTAGATAGCGTTTTACCCTTCAATGTAGAAATTTTTGACACAAATCCAAATTTGATCACACCATATAATACGTTTATCAAACACTAAATGGAAACCCAACAAGATAAATATATACATAATTGTTAAAGATAAGTGTTCAAAATTATGAGCTACCCTATGTTACTAGAATTTATCGCATTCTAAGTTTTATCTATGTTTTAGATTACACTAATATGGTTCTTGTTAATTTAACTCTTTAAACTTTAAAGAACTAAGTTGAAAATATAAGATATACTATGAAATCTTTAAGAAAATATAAAGGGAATAGGGTCTGAAATATACTCCGATTTTGACCGAAATTGTTGTTACGATACCAAATTTTATGGAGGGCCTTTTACCCCCTGAACTATTTAATAGTGTATTTTTTACCCCCGAACTATTTAATAGTATATTTTAAAGGTATATATGTGCTCACGTGGACACATTACTATTTATAATTATGTAATATTTTTTATGTCCACGGGGCACATATATACCTTTAAAATACACTATTAAATAGTGCAGGGGTAAAAGGTCCTTTCCAAAGTTTGGTATCGTAACAACAATTTCGATCAAAATTCGGATAAATTTCAGACTCTTTTCTCAAATATAAACATCAAGTGTCTGTATTTTATTGGTGTTTAGTTATGTTTTTTTAAAAAAAAAAATTCATTTGGTGTTCAGTATTTCTTTTGAGGTTAAAGGAAATTTGAATTTTCACATATGACATGTTTTGTTTCTAGGGCAATACTTCAATAATATTGTTTTTAATTTTTAGATTTTAATTTGGTGTTCAGTATTAGTTAACAACGTTGTTTTACCACTGTCCGACGGGCCTAACATGGCCAGCATTTTGCCGGGCCACCATTATTTCAATATATATGATGAAAAAATAATTGTTAAAATTGGTCAAAATTCGTACAATTTAACTTTTATTAAAGTATGACAAATAAAAGTGCACGGAAGACTATTATATTGACATCTAATTTTTTTTTCTTTTTTGTTTTTGGAGGCTAAGATTGTTTTATCTTTTAAATCTTTTGATACAAATGATTCAAATCATCAAAAAAAGCTTTGCTGTCATTCATTTTCTTTTCCATTTTATGGTTTGGTTAAAATAATTTACCTTGATTTTTCAATAGCAAATGAATTTCAATATAATATGTTTATCTAGACAGATAACAAGAAATAAGTATTATCTTCGTTTAATTTTATAGCTACGTTGTGAAAAATCAAACTTGCGTGAACTTTGACCATTATATTAATATGGTGAGAAATAATTGTAAAATATTGATCATCTTCGTTTAATTTTATAGTTATGTTGTCAAAAGTCAAATCTACATGAACTTTGACCATTATGTTAATTTTGTAAAGCAGTAAAACCAGCCCGCCTCATTCTTGAAAAACAGAAGAACGCTTCTCCTGCGACTCCAAAATTAGAGAAACCGGATATAATTGCATTCCAGGAGATCTCATCCCATTTCACGATGTCAGAACACAACTTATGAAAATCCTCTACGCTACAACTACACCCTGAGTAAGCAGACAACAACGATACCAGAAATAACATAATCGCATTTTCAGAGTAGTGGGTGTCCAAATAACCAGAAATCAAAGCATTCCATGACACCACATTTCTTTTAGGCATTACATCAAACAGTTGCTCTGCTTCTTTAACATAACCACATTTTCCATACATATCAAGAAGAGCAGTGTTGATAAATACATTTGACTCAAACCCCATTTAAAAACAAAATGAAAAGCACCAAAAAAAAGAAGGAAAAACTACATGTATAGACATACTATACTATCATATATACATATTTTATCTCTACTTTAAAAATATTATATAGAGTACCACTTTTTAATAAATATACCATATATTTTAGAAAATTAAATCAGATACACAATTCCTTAAAAAATGGTAGTAAATAATTATCTTAAAATTACATCTCCTTAATTAGTGGGACATTAATAATTCAAATTAATTTTATGTCTCTTAAATTCAGCCCCAATCCCAAAACGTTTGTATCCTATTCACACTATCCCACCCTCGCCCCTTCTTCCCCACTCCTACACGTATCCCTTCCTTCCTTAGCAGTTCAATACATCTTTTGCATTGTTTGAGTTTGTTATTTCTCCATTTAAAATTTTTTAGCCGATAGATTTTAGAAATTTCACATTGTTTGAGTTTAATTTGTTATTTCTCCATTCCATTTTAATGGCTCATAATTCAAAAATTGGTATGAATCTTGTTAAGGGATGGTTAATGAACAATAAATTTCCGATAAAGAAATTTTTATTTGTTTCTTTTCATAACCATTTTGTAATGGTTGTAGGATCCGACTCTTAAGTTCAACAAGACGCAATGGAAGCTAACCAGATACATGTACGGATACATTTTTTTCTACTTCAATTTTTAATATATTGTTATGCTTATAAAAAATTCATGGTTTAGGACATGTAAACTTTTTTATTTTTCCGTGTATATTGTGATTTTTAAAACATTTTCTGATTTGGGGATTTACATATCATGATGACTGTTTGTCAAATACAGTGGGGATTTGTTAAAAATTTTACAAATTAGATTTTATATTTTTAAATTTGTTGTTTCTCAAACACTTTAATGGTTGAACATTCCTAAAATCAGATGATTCTCGTTAAATGTACTACACATTAACAATATTATACTAAATCAAACAACATTTATTTGTTCATTTCACTCATGAATTTCTCATTGCAGGGATTGACTTTTCATACGCCAACATTCAAGTCGAGAATAGATCTAAGTATAGGAACGACCCAATCAAGATGAAATAATTACGCCAAGCTTTAATTAACAAAAAAAATATATCATTAGATGCACATCAAGTGCAACAATGTTGGATACACATCAGGTGTACATGTATCTAGTTAAGAGTTCGTGTATCTGAGTTAAGATTATATGTATCTATGAGAAAAAAATTCAAATCCTTAAAGAATGGGTGAATTTTGATTTTTTAAACTTTTTTTTGGATTAATGATAAGATAAATACTCCACCGTCGTGATTTGTTCCTAAATTCGTGTGTTTCAATTACATTTCATATTTAGACACACATAATTATATGTGTGTTTACTATGTATCTGAGATACATGATTTTGAATATAATGTATGATATGGATACTTGATACATCGAATTAATAATAGATACATATAAAAGATACATGAAATTAAAATTATATCATATAAATAGATACATGAAATTAATATTATATCATATAAATAGATACATGAAATTCATACTAGACACATATAACAAATACACAAAATTAATATTAGATACTTCTATGATACATATGAATGTACTTGTATGATACTCATGTATCTAAGTGTTTTGTTTGTTGGATACATCATATATTGATAATAGATAAATCAAATTAATGAATTTTATTATTTTAAGAGTAATAAAATGAAATTA
>JAJOOS010022346.1:0-26066 GCA_029582725.1 Solanum chiquidenum | reverse complement strand
TTGTATTTTGGTAGGACTAAAGAAATATTTGAAGTACAAGTAAATTATATGTTTGTATGAATACTTTACCGGAAAAACCCGAAACAACCCGAAAAAACCCGAGGTTGAAAAACCCGAGTTTTATTGGTTTGGTTTGGTTTATAAATTTAAAAATCCGACACAAATGGTTTGGTTTGATATTTGAAAAACCCGAACCAACCCGGCCATGTACACCCCTAGTACATAGATAATTGACATAATATTTGCTTATTTGTGGTTATTGGGATGGTCCAAAGATGTTGGATAATAGCCATTTCAATTGAATCTTAACATGTTATGGTCTTGCAAAGTTCCCTTTTTTTTTGGGATTAATTATCTGATATTTAAAATTCATCGTCCTGACTAATTTGAATCCACGTTGAGGGCCACTAAGAAAGAGATAATATACTCGCGAAATTCACAAATATCCACTTTTCAACATGTATTTGAAAAATAATAAGTGTTATGAAGTTTCAAATTTTCAGAACATTATCACGGAGTTCCACTTGTGGAGTTTGAAACTTCATGATAATGCCAAAAAGTGGTCAGCATGCGCTATTTTATTTCTACGGTCTCTACCGACATATTCTTTATTTTCATGGATTGATCCCGAGACTTTTAATTAAGAGTGGAGGAATTCCAATTTAACCATATACTTCTTCCATTTCAATTTATTTATTTTAGCTACTATTTTGACAATCAAATGATATTTTCTTTGATTTTAATTTTTCTAAATATTTTCTAAGTTAATATTTTTAATTGTTGTGACTTATAATACTTTTTATATAGTTTTTAAATATGTAAATTTTATATCAAAAACATCGACAATTCTATGTCTGAATCGACAAAAAAAATCAGTTTGACTCTCATACTCTGAATTAAGACAAATAAATCGAAATAGAGAGTACTATAATTATAGTGTAAGACCATCTCAAATTTTCCAAAATCTCCATTTTCTTCTTTATTTAGAAAAAAAAATGATTGGGGTGGGGTCCATAATAGATACATATATTCTCTACATATACACTTTGCTTCATGTATCAAAGTAGGGCCAGTTAAGTTTTAAATGTAATCATTTTATTAACTCTATTAGGAGGAGCCAGACAATCAAATAGATTAATTTATAAATTTTTATAAAGATATTAATGTTGAAACACTTTTTATCTTGTCAGAGTAAGATATGATTTTTAATTAACTTTGTATCATCTTATTTTTATTTTTTATATTATAAAGAAGAAAGATATATTACTTGAACAAATTCCATCAACTTTGAGATAGCCAAAATCTTGAGATATTGCTTAGAGATATGAAAGATTGATAATGATTAATGATATTAAGGTTTTCAGAGTAAAAAAGATATATAGTTGGTGAAACCAAAATAATGTGTTGGCTATTTAGTAGGTAGCTGAATATTATCGGGGACTAAGTAAAAGGTTAATATGTAGTTGAGTATTGTCTTAGTTTAGTTCGTGTGGAAGAGTCCGGGCTAGCCGCCTCCTATATTCTTCTCCTTTGAAGTAGTATTATTTAGTTATCGTTCACCTAATATATTATTCTTCAATATGTATTACTATCTGTTGTTGCAGTTGTTTATATTTTGCTAGTTTATTGTTTAATTTTTCTTACAATCTTGCGTCTAATACTCTTTTTTTGAACCGAGGGTCTATTAGAAATAACTTCTATCCCACAAAGATAGAGTTAAGATCTACACACATCCTATCTTCTCTGGACCCTATTTACGAGATTACATTGAATATTATTTTATTGTTATTGTATCTGACATTCAAAACTAACCGATACGATTAATCGAAATTGTCAATGAAGGATCTAACGACCGGATAAAATATTTCCTATCAAAGATGTTATTCGTTCCTTGACTCATGTTCATGATATCTAATTAAGGGTGATAAAATCTCAATCATTTCACCGCTTAAAGTCAAATGTCATACCAAACCTTAAGTTGAAAGAAAGAGATATAAAGTGATATAGAAGGTATGATAATTCCAAAAAATTATTCATAATGCCATAGTAATTATAATTATCGAAGAAACAGTAATTAATTAACTACTTATTACTCTGACATGTTGAAGATATTAATTAGGTAAATAATCACTAACCAACTTTATTTTTTTCTTTTTTCACTGTATTTTATTATTTTTGAAAGAAAAAAATATTACTAATCAGTAAATTGATCAATTTCTTTTTGGTTAAAAAATCTCTTTCTTAGTTGGTTTGCATTATTAGCTTACGTAGTTTAACTTGTGATATCAGAGTAATCATCGCTTTTATTAGATAGTATTTTAAATGCTTATGGAGTACGTAGATTTATAAATATATTTCTTATAAGTGACTTAATTAATTGAATATATATTTTTTAGTTAATTAGTGCATAAATTTAAACTCTTAAGTATTTTTTTTAATTTGTGGACCCTAATTGTTTTCGTTATTTCCGGAGTTAATCACGGAATGCCATGATTAAGCATCATATTTTTTTTAAATCAAAGTCTATGATTAAAGTAATTTAATTAAAAAAGGAAAAAATTGCAACCTTTTTCCCACCAATCTAGTTGACTTTATAGTAAAGTAAGATTCATATGTATTTATTTATTCTTTTTGCTAGAATCATTTTTATTATAGTGTTTTAAAAATAAAATATATTTATCAATTTGTTTAACTTTATATACATATATGAAACTATCAATATTTGAGGGCAAATAACATTTCCATATATTGGTTAAATAAATTTAATTGTAAAAACTAGTAATTTGTTGCAAATTCTTATGTTTTTATAAGTATCTAGTTTTTTTTTTTTTTTGAAGAATTAAGAAACTAATGATCGAATTGAAATCGAAAATTAAAAGATTTGATCCTTATACTCAGAACTCAATTATTTTCTTGAAATTAAGGGAACGGGAAATATGAAATAGACGTAGTATCATATATATAACAAATAATAAAATAATAAAAATTGTTTTAAATTTTGAATCATGAAGTTTTAGATAAGACTACTAGTAAACGCAAGATCTATAGTGATGTCATTTATTTTCACCTTTTGTATTGTATATGAATAAATATACATATATAGAGTCTCCTTTTGTCGAAATATCAGTCGGATTTCAAAACGGATATAAGACCAAGAGGAAAACAAAAAGATAAAGGTAGATATGTGCCGGAAAAAAATAAAAAATAAAATTCAATGTCATAAAGTCTCAATGAATTAGTAATAAAAATTACAATGTTAATTAAGTACAAAATAATTTACAAGTGATCAATTTGAGTTCTAACATGCACCCCATGTGGTGTATGAAATTGCCTATTAATTAATTAATAACAGTCCCATATGGGAAAAAATTAATGATAATCATCATGATTATCCAAAGTAATCATAAACAAATCAAGAATTGGAAGTGAGAAATGAGCCCCATCTTCTTTTTTCCCCTTCTTCTTGAATCAAAGAACAGCAGCATACTCGGTGTAATCCTATAAGAGGGGGTCTAGAGAGAGTAGGTCGATGTATGCAGACATCACACCATCGATCTTTACAGGATAGAAAGACTATTTCCAATAGACTCTTGGCTCAAACGAATACTAAAGTTTTATCAAATGGTCTTTTCTTCATAGTTCAGCCTTCATTTGTTCTGAGGGCACATTGCCTACATTCAGCAAGGCAAAGTATTAGATTTAATTACACTATTATGTCACTCATCAAGTAATTAGTTTTCTGTTGTTCAGATTTTTCAAAAATACTGTCAGATATGTGTTGGATTCTCCGAAAATGCATGAATTTAGGACTAATTAACAACATGCTATCGCATGTGTGTCACATCCTTCAAAAATACATAACAACATAGAACTAATAAGCAAAAATGTATAGCAATATCGGACTAATACAATTTTGGAGGACCATAACAAATTAGCATAAAGAATCCTTCCGTTGTCTGTGTATATAAGTTAAATCCATAAGAGTACATATACTAACCAGGATAGTTCTGTGCTTGAATTTGGCCAAACCCCATATGGATAAAACTATGAAGATCATGATCTTCAAAGAATGTTGGAACCTAAAAAAATAAATCAAACCAACCTTGTTTAAGAGTAAAACTAGAAAAAATAATATTTTTACAACATTATTGCTACAACCTATGTTGCTCGGATTTTTTTGAAAATGTGTGTTAGAATCTTTAAAAGTAATGCATTTTCGGAGAATCTGACACATATATGACAACATTTTTTAAGAGTCCGAGCAACATAGGTCACCGTTTTTAGCAATTCTTGATTACCTGAGGTGTTTGTTCTACAAAACCATCCAAATGAGGATTAACTTTAAATGGAAATTCTGTTTCTTTAGGTAAGAAACTCTGTAAATTTGGCCCTTGTTGAGATTGGAATCCATATGGAAATTCTTGTATTGTGGATTCTGATGAATTCATGTTATGATACAACGATCCGACGGATTGAAACATCTAACGTGCAAAAGAAATTTTACGCTATTAGATCAAGTACAAGATAGATTAACAACTCGAAAAATGAAGGCATGTAATTAATCTACTACGTACAACGACTTAAAATGCACTAATAGTGTGAATAATATTATGAGTTGTATGACTTACATTCTTAGATGTAAGAGATTCCGCGTTGAAGTCAGTTGTTGAATTCAGATTAGATAACTTCATCGAGAGGAACTACATGAAAGTACACAAATATTGAATTCAACTTGGTTACTATCAAAAATTTGCTAATTACAAACAAGCCAATTTTCGACGAATTTTTGAAAACTCTAAAACAAAAAATAAAATATAAGTAATTTACCTCAACTTGACATTGTAAGGATTGTACATAGTTAATAATCTCATCAAGCATCACAGCTTTTCCGGTCACCTAAATAATTTTAAAAAATGAAAATATCATATCAAAATTTTGTACATTTTCTCTTAAAGTCAATGGAAAAAGGTTAAAAATATCCCTGCCGTCAATCATTAATAAAGCAAGTAAAAGCACTATTTACTTTATTGCAGCCAGGTACAAGATCTTGTAAAAACTTCATTCTTTCACCAATTTTCTCTCTTCTCACCTATCCAATATTCAAAAGAATTAAGTCAAAAAAAAATATTATAAATATATCAAAACAATTTTAAAAAAAATTCAGAAGGAATTAACAATTTTTTTTTTTTTTTAAATTAAAAAAATACCCTTTCAGCAAGACTATGTGCATCTGTGGCTTGACCCCTTCTAGCTCTAACATGAATATAATCCTTAAATGGTTCTTGAGGCTTTTGATTTTCTTCATTTTTGTCATCAGATTTGACTCTTTTGGAACTTGATTCAGTGTTTTGTGTTGAAACCTGCATATAATTGAGTAACGAAAAACGTGAACGGAGATTGGATTGATGCTAAAACAGAATCATGAGTCACGAGCAATGATTCGATTGATGATGAAGAAAGAGAATTCATGGTTCAGTTCCCAATCTTAACCATAGAAAATAGGATTGATACAATGATTGTTAATTCTATGAATGAATGATCACAATCAAGTCACTTTATTTGTAAATAAATCTCTATAATAAGCATTAATCAATAAACTATGCTATCACAAATTATGTCATTCAGACTCTTCAAAAATGTCATCAGGTGCATTTTTTGAGGATCTGACACATGCAGGACAGTGTATATAACTGAAATCATATTAAAATCAAGAATTGAAAAAAGAGAGTTTATAATTACATTATCATTCTTGGGAGTGATTTCTTTAGCTTTCCTCTTTGGAATTGATTTCCCCTTCTTGGAATTTGCATCATTTTGACATTTAATTCCAATTTCTTCAAGTTGGATTTGTTGAGAAATTGAAGAATTCTCTCTTGAATCTCCAAATTCACTTTCTTTGACATACTTGTTTCTTGAAAGTTTACAACTTTCCAAATTTTGGACAAATTTTGTTTCATTGCCTACCAAATTGTTGCCACCAAAACAAGAGAAATTTCCAAGATTAGTAGAAAAATGTGGCAAATTATTACTAATATTTGGAAAATTTCCCTTGATTTGATGATCAAAGTTGGAAAGATTGAGTCTTGGAGGAGAATTCAATGGAGTAGTATAACAAGAATTGTTATTACTATCAACAAAAGAATTTGGTGAAATTTCACCAAAATTGTTACTATTACTAGACAAAATATTGTCATTTTGATAATCCATTGAAGAATTCTCCCAATTGGGATTGTAAAAACTAGTACTAGTACAATTCAACTCATTCATTGTGTTGACATTGTTCAAGAACAAAATTTTCTTGTCCATTTAGTACATGTGTGAAGTGAAGTGACTAACAAATCAAGAAAACAAAACCCCACAAATTGTAATTGAAAAAAGTGAAAACTACAAGAAGAATTTAGTTAAAACAAAGAAAAAAAAAGGTGATTGTGACTTTTGGTATTTGAATTTCACTTAAATGAGAAGGGAAAGGAAAGTAGAGAGGAAAGTGTAGGAAAGTGGAAAGGAAACAAAGTGGAGAAGATAAAGAAAGTGAAATGTTTGTATGACCTTTCCAAATTAGAATAAAAAATGTTTTATATTTAAAGATGGTCGTGATGTTCAAGTCAGTTTACATGCACTTTAACTAAATCTATATGTAGTCGTTATATTCCGCAATACAAGTATCAAGTGATTATGTCCATCAAGATTTGAATACATAAGAATTTTTTTATCCACGTTCGTATTTGAATAACAATATTCTTATTGCTTCATTTCATTTATGAGTTTAAGCTCTATACACTGATATATAAGAAATAGTCACAAGATCAAGTGACTTATAACTACTTCCTACATTCATTTTTACCTGTCATATTATGCTTTTTGAAATTCAAACTATATAAATTTTGACTAATATTTCAGTAATATATATTTTTCATTATGTAGTATATGATGTTCGTATTTTTCTTAATTATTTTGCAAGTGTGCATATGTAATGTGTATATATAACTATATAATATACGAAAAAATCTCAGAACAAAATCTCCTTAAAAACCGGCGGTGGTGCGGAGGTGATCGGTGATCAGTGACGGAGTTTTCTGTTTAGAGATTGCCGGACCTTTAAGGTCAAACTTGATGATGTTTTGTTTGTTAGATGGTGATGTGAATTATACGTGGTGGCGGAGTCAGAATTTTCGGTAAAAAAATTCAAAATATGAAGAAGTCAAAAGCGTTTGACATCTACTATATATAAAGTAATTTTAATCATATATAAACAGTGTAATTTTCTATCGAAGAAAGTTCAGATGAACATTTCAGGCAAACCGAATTCCGATAGGACATCTCTTAGAAATTAGCTAAATTCCGATTATACTAAACCAAAAGAACAACAATTACGTCTCATTCCAAATAAATTTAAATCGACATATATACATATGAATCCTCACCGATCATGTTTCATTATTTAAACTCGACTCATATCATTACCATATCAAACAAACTATACAAGTTTAAATAAATAAAATATAATATATTAGAAAAAAAATATCTTTTTGTGTGTGGAGTTGCTAGGAAATAGGATTGTGGTGGTTAGTATATACAGGCAAAAAAAACCCTGTTATACTCTGGCATTTTTGTCTAATATGGTGTTTAGTACCATTAATGATTAATGGCCAGTTAAAAAAGTTAAATTAAAGAAATTAACTATTTTTTCCCCTGGTTAATTCTCTAAAAAGGATCTTTTTAATTAATTAATTAAAGAAAGGATGAGTCAGAGGTTTTGGTTTAATTATTAATTAATCAAAGTGTAACATGAAGAAAAGTGGAGATCACAAATAAATAAAAGATCCCTTAGAAATTTTTAAATGTTTGTTCTATTTAATATTAATTTTTTATCTGACATGATTAAGATCATAAATTAATAGACATTTCGATATATTTTACATATCTACAATTTAAAATCATAATATTTGAGAATATTCTTTACTTTTTAAATTTTTGTATAAATTAAAATCATATAAACAAATTAAAACAGACGGAGGTGTTGGTGAGTTTTGCAACTCACTATACATTCAATGAAATGGAAGTGTCAGAGAGTTGTTGACAATTATTGTGTTTGCCAAGTAAAATAGTTGTGTAATAAATTGAATTAAATATTTTTTTAGTTTGAAAAATTAATTGTGTTTGGTTGAAAGAAAAATAAATTACAACATGAATGTAGAATTATGTGAATAGAAAATAACAACAGAGTCGTTATGTCTCTTCTTACTAGTTTTTTTTTTTTTTTAAATAATAATTATTGCTCTATTTTATTTTAATCTTTTAAAAAAAATGATTTTGAAATTGTTGGAGTGATGGCCACATGCCTCAAGTATTTTTTTTCTTTTAATTTTTCTTTATAAAATAAATTAATATTCCTCCTTCTTCAATGTTAGGGTGCTTAATCAAATTTTATATGTATCAAATTGCTATCAAATCAATAAGATATCAATTAATTAAGTTCAGTAACGGCTATTCATCGAGTTTGGATTAGGTTATCGGTTAATCATTTATCCAGTGAGAACTTTTATGAACTCCACTAGTGACTTCTCATTCAACGGTCTGAACTCATCAAATGTCATTTTATTGCCAACAAAGACTACCATTAGTAGGTTGTGGCGATGGTAGTGATCCATTATTTATAAAATCTGAAACACTTTCAAATCGTTAATTCAATACTCATATACTAATAATTCAAAAACACCTTTTTATATGAGTTTATTGATTATATTTCAATTTTGCGTCTTGCTCGACGTAGCGATAAATGTGCGTTTACTTATTTCAAGTTTTTGTTTCATAAAGTTCTATCTCACTTTATTCAAAAGTTGAGAAATCGATTACTATTAGTTGTATTCATCACTGATTTTTTTTTAATTATACAAAACTACTATATGATAGATAAGACCTCAATTTAGAAAAATATTATAAAAGATAACAAAGATTAATTTTTGAAAATAATTCAATACAGAACAAAGAAAGAACACAAAGTTTGAAAAAAAATCATTTTTTGTAAATAATATGAATGATTAAGCAAGGATTAGATTTGTTTATTTGATTTAATTAATTCAAATTCAGACAGGAGTGTCAGATATTATTAGATTTTTAATTGCAATAAATTTTATTTTAAGACATCTTATTTTAGTACTCAATTATTGCCAGACTTCTTTAACTTTTTAATTAAAAGAGAGAAATAAACAAATGAATTATAACCTTAAAGTCAAAATAGTAGATTAAAAGACCAGAAAACAAGTTACTTCTGAGTCATTAAAGTTTGCAAAAAAGGTACAAAGGTAACTTGTGGTCTACAAATTTGGATAAGTTTAGGGATGGTTACTTTAACTTTTATTTTATTTCATGACCAATGTCCCTATCGACGTTGAGGTGCGAAAGCATAAGAATTAGAAAATTAGATACCATAGTAGTATATTCATGACGTAAATGATGAGTGTTCGTCTTTGATCTATGCCAATCAATAGTTTAGCTAACGTGTGAGCTCCGTAGCTATATATAGCTATCAAAGAGTGATATGATGAAAGGCTTTTCGAATGCTATCGAATGGGATCTTTGTCACAAAAAGGAATAAGGAGGTTAAACTCTCGAATGAAACTATTTAAGTAGCTATTGACGCCCTTGACCTATTTTGATCAAGACCGAAATAGGATAGGGTTTGGGTGGCAAGCATTGGAAGAAATGCAAAAGCAGTCCAATCTGATGCACTAAGCTATCGCTATGTGTGGGGTGCAGAGAAGAGTGAATCACAACAGTCTATTGTACGGAGTTTTATCCTGAATTTCTGCAAGAAGTTGTTTCCATAGCTCGAACTCATACATGACCTTTTAGTCACATGACAACAACTTTACCAGCTACGCCAAAATTCTCCTTCCATTGTAACAACATTTTGTAATTGAATTAAACTATGAAAAATACTAGTTTACAATGAAATGCAACAACTAATGTATAATTTTACAGAATTTATTAAGCTAATAAAAGAAAATGCATACTGATCTTCTAACTGCTACTGATACCGCTCTGATCTTCATAATCTGTTAAAAAAGAAAAGGTTTCAATAAGTTAATTGTTTAAAAATGTTGTACTGCTGCAACAACAACAACATGCCCAATGTAGTCCTACAAGCGGGGTCTTAGGAGGGTAGAGTATATGCAACCTTCCCCTACCTTGTGACGGTAGAGTGGTTGTTTTCGATAGACCCTCGGCTTAAATAAAACATATCAAATCAGGTATGAGATTTTATAGAACATGTAAAGGCCTTCATAAATGCCTATTTGTATCCCTGACGTTACACAAATGACTCATATATGTCCTTTCCACCTTCTACGACACACTGTTCTCAAACATATATGACGAAAACCATCTAAAAACACTAGCTGGAACACTCTCTAGATAACAAGTTAAAATGAAAGACAGTTGTATGGTAAATGTTTGTAAGATTAACATTGTATTTGGACAAGATTGCACACACTTCGACTAATTCCTGGAGGTACTTGCTACTTTCCACTAGCATAGGTACTAGGTAACTCTGTCCACCATCACCTAGTGTTTTTGAACCTGAGACCTCATGGGATGAAGTGATTAGGTGATTTCTTTCCATCGGTTTGGCTTGGACAGAGTTATCCGGTAACTGTGTTGGTTGGAGGTAGTAGTAGGTACCTGTAGAATTAGTCGAGGTGCACATAAATAGTATTTTAAACCTTGGTGCTATTTCAAAAACTTTTACCTTTAAAAAGGAAGTTAGAGAAACATAAGAATTGAATTCAGAGTTTTGAAATGAGACTTTGAATGTTCATAGTTGAATTTTATGATTTGTGTACCTGATGAATTGTTGTTCTGTCTGGTGGATAAAGATCTCGAACTAAGAATTCTGATAATCTTCAACTTGTGTTTCCCTGATATCCCTCGCTGACTTGTCAACATTTTCATTGCAATTCTTTACCTCAATGAACTTCAGAGAAGAGATGTCTCCGAAACAAGAAGGAATCTCCCTAAGAAATTCGCAATCACTCAAAACCAAGCGTTCAAGGTTAGGAAAGGAATCCTCTGCGACAGACCATTCTTCAAAGTGAGCTTTTCCAGCATGTAATTTCAAGACTCTGAGCTGAGGGAACTCGTCATCACGCACTTCCCATTTACAAGTTTCAAAGGAAATACCTTTCAGACTGAGCACTTGAAGGTTCTGAAGTGAACCAATTTCTGATAAATGCTGACAATGTAGGTAAAAATTCTTCAGTGTCAAGTTTCTGAGATTTGGCGCAGAGATGCAGAAGGCCAAGGGGATTGTTTTAGTGTCACGTGTGTAGCTAAGATGAATCTTGAGCGTTTCAATCTGTGCTGGAAAGTTCAATACATAGCACTGAAAGTTATCAACACCCCTGACTTTGCATCTCAGTTCCAGAAGATTAGGTGTTTTTCTCAAAATCAATTCCGCTTCCTCAGCACAAGAAAAACACGGAGTGGATAGAGTTTGCAGATCATGAAGGTCTTTGGAGTTCTCAATCAATTCTCTTGAAATTTCACTGGTGAAGCTGCAATTGGAAATATGCACATGTCTCAATTTATCCATCTCCCAGAGTGTAATGGGTAGTGACATCCCATTAAGAGATTTGAATTTCAGAGTTTCAAGTTCCTGACAATCGGCTTCGTTTGAAAAGTAAGACGTTTCTGCAGCAAAATACCTGGGGCAGACTAGATCAAATGAGAAAGAACTAATTCTAGTGAACTCCATATCTAACACTTTTAGAAACTTTAAGCTGTGAAAAAGATGGGATTCGAGGCCAAATGAAAGGCGATTGTTATGCAAAATTATAGAGACAACATGTGACAAGCATGAGCTCCAATCTCCAGAACGATACCCTTCACCATAAATGCACATGCGATGAGCTAGTTGCTTGTGACCAGAAAGGCGAGAAGACGGATTGGCATTTTGATCCCTGCAAATATATACAGAAATTAGTAAAATTATAACTTGAACACTTAATTAGTTTGAGCGAAAAGAGTAGCAATGATTGGTATATTACCATTTTTGCCATAGGAGACACATATCTTTGTTTGCTCTCTTCCTTGCAGATATCATGCAATAGGTCATGAATGCGACATGCTTTGATCTTACCTCGAGAACTCCTCTTCGTTCCCATCACTAGATTTCTTCCAATAAGATTCTCCAAGTAGCCTTCTGCTATATCCTCCAAACTCTTGCCTTCACAACTTTTTACGAATCCTTCTGAGATCCACAACTGTGTTAACTTCGGAACACTAATCACCCTATCCTCTAAAAGTGCTCCAAAGTAAAGAAAGCAAGGCCTCAAACAATAGGGTAAAATCTGATAACTTTGTTCTATAACGGCCCTCGAGTCTTTGTGAATGTGAGGACCTAAATTGTTGGCCCATTGTTCCCAACTTTCTACTTTCTTCTCCATCTCAGCCAGAATACCAGCCACCAAAACAACTGAAAGAGGCAGTTGGCCACACTTGTTTGCTATTTGTTGCCCAATTGTTGTTAGGAGAGGAGAGCAACTTTCTTCACCAAACACTTTTTTTCGGAGTAACTCCCAACTTTCATCATTGTTAAACATACGAAGCGGAAGGGGATCACTTTGAAATCTAGTGTACATAGCAACTTCATGATTTCGCGTTGTTAGAATAATTCTACTTCCGTTATCGGCATCATGGAAAGAACCTATTAGATCATCCCACACACTAGTTTCCCACATATCATCAACAAGGATGAGATATCTTTTGGAAAATAAAGTTTTGCGAAGCTGATCAGATAATTCATCATCTTGTTTTTCTCTACACTCAAAGTTCTCACTGATAGCATCACGTAAAATTGCTATTAACAAGTCCTTACGTGAATATACTTGAGACACACAACACTGTACACGAATGTCAAAGTGAGAAGCGACTAACCTGTCATAGTAGAGTCTGTAGGCCAAAGTTGTCTTGCCTAGACCTGGCATACCAACAACTGAGATAACATCGTACCCTTTCGTGCCTTTTATTAGTTGGTCTCTTAACTTTTCTATGACATCCTCAAAACCAATAATTTCTTCATTCATCATTGGAGACCTTGCCAAATTTGATGTATTAACTGGGACAGTGTTCAATGCATCCAAATCCATTTTCTTTTCACGAATCTCTGCTACCTCTGCTCTGATAAAAGTAATCTCCTTCATGATATGCAATATCCAGTGCTCAAGGCACCAGACAGGAGCTTCTTCGCTTATACAAGCATCAACTATTTATTCCACCTCATGTGCTTTGCCAATCAATTGTGTAGAACAATGTTGAATTTCGTCGAGGTCATTGTGTCGCTCTTCTGCAACAACCTGTAGAAAAGGTTGCAAGCTCTCAAATTCCTTCTGAATTGATTAAAGTTTGTCCATGACAGAAGCTAGTGAATCTGAGTGGAGGATTTGGAACTTCTTCAGGTTGTTTAAAAGGCAATCAACATAGCCTAGTCCATGAATCCTAGGCAAATTAGATTGGAACGCCTTCCGAATGGTGAGGTAGATGTCTATGCTTAGACGTTGAATGTTGCTTGAAAAATCAAGAACTTGTGTGATGTTCGCTTCTCCCGGTGCCATGTCTTCCTTCTCCTCCTCATCTTCATATAATGAGTATACCAGAAGTCCAACATCAATAACCGCAATCTCTATATCTCGAAGAAGAAATTCAAGATCTTTTATTGGCACACGGAAGATATTGGCTCTCAAAAAGTTGAGCATCTTTTGAAGGATTTCCAAGTGATCCTTCAAAGCAACTCTTTGAATACAGTTACTATTAGTTGGCACCTCCACCAAATTGTGAACGATGGTCCATCACTGTCAATTGCATCCTCAGTTCCGATGTTGGTACACCATCCTGATTGTATTGTCGACTTTAAAGATAGCAAGACATCAACATAGATCTTGCGGATGCATGGTTGAATCCTCATTCGCAAGAAATCAGAAAGCATAACATTCATTTGCTCTGGAGCCAAGTCTGGTAAATACAACCAGAGAAGCGTTGATATGTGGCCGGACACAGCTAAAACATGAGTGAAGAAATTAACATGATGTTGGCTATGAGGCTCTATGAACCTCTCTGCAACAAAGCAGACGAAACATCTGCGATATGTTCCAATACTGTTTCGGGAACATAAAGAGGTGAATATGGATCATGAATCTTCACTAGACCACCAATATTCTCTAGCACAGAAGGGATGATATCCCGAACAAACTTGGCTGAAAGTTGTAATGATATTTTAGGAAAGGAGTATTTGGCTCAAATTTCCCTCTTGGTCAACGAAATCTTGCTTTGCACCTCAGACGCATAGAAATCAAAGTACTCAGTTAGGTGCAGTGGAGAAAGGATAAATGCAGTATCTTCAAACAGAGTTTGAACTTCCTGAGTGACATCTAGCATGTTAGGTTCATCTGTGAGGCTCTGCAAGCTAATGAAAATATCACAGAATTCGCGTTCCAGTGTAAAGAGCATGACACCATCTATTGAAGTTTTAGGGAAGTTTAATATATCGGAAAGTTGTAGAACACGTTCCCAAGACATCTTCTATCAAAAGTAGGTGACTAGAACACTCTGTGGTGAATTTTGAACTCAGATGTTTGATACTAAGACATTACATACTAAGCAACATTTTATGAACTGTACAACACACTAGTTTCTCAAGTGTAGGGCCACATACATAAGCTTAAAAATCAATTTTGAATTGACAAGTTTGTTCAAGTCACAAAAGCATAATATATCTCAATATGCTACTCCATTATTGCCCACATTATAAGATAAACAATCTATTATCATACACTAAAAACAACTTGATGACATGATTAATTAGTTGAGCTGATTAATAAACAGCTAGTGTCAACTCAGCTTTCTCTCTGTGGCTGCTAATCCTAGGATGACTCACCTTTATTATTAAGATAACTATGAATTAAGGGGCAGCCAGCTTGGGCCCTATTCCGAAAGCTAGACTTATAATCTAGGACGTAACAGAGTTCTATTCTTGGAAGTGTTTCGACTAACTATAAAGAGAGCTACTTGCTGAGACTAGGCCATTTAGAATAGTTTAGGTGTACACCGAACAAAAGGTGTCATGTTCAGGGGATCCCGAACTATTAAGCCTTTTCTTAATATGTAACTGATAAGAGGGAGTTGCTCGGATGGTAAACACCTCTCACTTCCAATCCTAACGTTGTGAGTTCGAGTCACCAAGGGAGCAAAGAAAGTGGGATCTCCTAGGGAGGGAAAAAAACTGATTAGAGAAGCTCAAACAATCATTAGATCTGAATAATCACACAAGAAAACAGTAAATAAAAGTGCTGCAATATGTTTATAGTTCACAAATCGAAGAGTATCTATTAAAAGAAGAAAACAAAAGTCTAGAAATACTAAAGACATTTCATATATATAATTATAGTTCAACTTGAAAGGAGCACAATATAAGGAACTAAACAATTAAGAGTATGAAATCACTCAAAAAATGAATCCTCGATCAATCTATGGCTTCGATGAGTGATACAGTATGGATTTCACTACTAATGATGATAAAACGTCCTAATGTTCTAGCATTCATAGGATCTATTTCTTTTCACAATTGTCCAGAGAGGTGCATAGCTACATTGACCTAAGGGTGGTCACTCAAACACCCATTGTCGAAATATTATATTATGCATATAGAAGATAATACTGTGTATATCGGTCAAAAACAACTTCTTAGAGATATATACTGCAGTTTCAATTTTCAAACACCCTTGATCATATGATCACATAAATATTAATTAAGGGGATGCAAATGGACACACACACACATGCTTTCAATCTCTTTCAGGCATTTTATCAAACAGGTGATGGGCATTTCAATAGTCAATTAAAACTTACCAAATTTACCAGATGTGATTATCGTTTGGTAGTTGGTTAGAGTTAAACACATATTAGTAATGCATAAATTAGTAATGAGTGAATCTATGTATTATTTATACGAAATTAATTTTTCATGTATTAGCTATTCCACTTTCTATCCTGTATAAAATAATATATAGGTTCACTCATAATATTATATTAGTTATGTGGATTATGGGTTAGTAAATTGTCAACCTATCGTATTAATTTTATATATTAATAATTTTTTTTTTACCATACCAAACATTGTATAAATTATTGCCAGAAATTTTTAGCTTTAATAACAAGAGGGAAATAAACAAATGAATTACTCATTAAAGTTAACAAAAAAGGTTCATAGACAAAAGTAACTTGTGGTCTACAAATTGGATAATTTTAGGAAATAGTTACTTTACTTTTATATATTTTATTTCACCAAAAAGTCGTTGAATCCTATAGACGTTACTTTTATTATATTTTACCAAAAGTTGTTGAGTCCCTATTGACATTGAGAGAGCATTAGATATCATGGTAGTACGTCCTTTCAAGCTGGCACAAATGCTATTGAATGGGCTCTTTGTCACACTAAGGAGATTAAATTCTCGAATGAGACTAAGTAACTTATGACAGTCTTAATCTATTTTGATCGATTAAGATAAAAAACTAATCTCTAAAGTGGAATCTACTTGACGTGACCCCGAGATAGGATATAGGGTTTGAGTGGCAAGCATTGGAAGGAATACAAAACGAGTACTAAAATAGGGTAGCCTAATGCACTAAGCTCTCGTTTTCTGCCAGAGGTAGTTTCCACATGTCGAACTCGTACATGACCTTCTAGTTACATGACAACAACTTTACCGGTTACGTCAAAGTTCTTCCTCCATAGCATGAAAGATGAGTGTAAATGGACTAACGTAAGAGGAAAAAGAAATCTAGAAATATTATAAATAACTCATATAATAACTATAGTCCAACATGGATTCAATGTCACTCAATACATTCAAGACCAAAAGTACATGATTTATTAATTAAGCTTCTAAAAAAAGTACATACTGATTTTCTAAACAGCTCCTGATACAACTCTAGTCTTCATATGCTGTTAAAAAAGAAAAGGTTCCAATGAGTTAATTGCTCAAAAATGTTGTACTAGTACAACAACATACCCAAACAGAAAGTAAGAGCACAATGATTATTATTTTTTTGGTTTAATTAACCATGGTATTTGGGCTAGCTTGTGCACACTTTTGAGTAATTCTAGGGGTACCTGCTTTCTCCCACCAACATAGGTACCTGGTAACTCTGCCCACCATCGCATAGTGTTTTTGCCTCTACTGGATTTGAACCTAAGACCTCATGGGTCTCTTCTGAAGTCACTAGGTGATTTCTTTTCTTCAGTCTGGCTTGGACAGAGTTATTTGGTAGCTGTGTTGCTTGGAGGTAGTAGGTACCTATAGAATTAGTCGAGGTGCATAATAGTATTTCAAACTTTGGTGCTATTTCAAGAACTTTTACCTTTAAAAAAGGAAGTTAGAGAAACAGAAGAAAATGAATTCACAGAGTTCTGTAATGATACTTGGAATGTTCATAGTTGAATTTTATGAGTTGCATACCTGAATCTGACTTGTTATTCTCTCTGGTGATAAAGACCTCGAACTTGGAATTCTGGTAATCTTCAACTTGTGTTTCACTGATATCACTGGCTGACTTGTCAACATTTTCATTGCAATTCCTTACCTCAATGGACTTCAGAGAAGAGATTTCTCCAAAACAAGAAGGGATCTCCTTAAGAAATTTGCAATCCCTCAAAACCAAGCGTTCAAGGTTAGGAAAGGCATCATCCGCGACAGACCAATCTTCAAAGTGAACTTTTCCAGCATGTAATTTCAAGACTCTGAGCTGAGGGAACTCGTCATCACGCACTTCCCATTTACAAGTTTCAAAGGAAATACCTTTCAGACTGAGCACTTGAAGGTTCTGAAGTGAACCAATTTCTGATAAATGCTGATGATATAGGTAAAAGTTCTTCAGTGTCAAGTTTGTGAGATTTGGTGCAGAGATGCAGAAGGGGATTGTTTTAGTGTCACGTGTGTAGCTAAGATGAATCTTGAGCGTTTCAATCCGTGCTGGAAAGTTCAATACATAGCACTCAAAGTCCTCAACACCCCTGACTTTGCATCTCAGTTCCCGAAGATTAGGTGTTTTTCTCAAAATCAATTCCGCTTCCTCAGCACAAGAAAAACATGGAGAGGAAAGAGTTTTCAGATCATGAAGGTCTTTCGAGTACTCGACCAATTCTCTTGCAATTTCACTGGTGAATTTGCAATTGGAAATATGCACATGTCTCAATTTATCCATCTCCCACAGTGTAATGGGTAGTGACATTTCACTGAGAGATTTTAATTTCAGAGTTACAAGTTCACGACAACCGGCTTCGTTTGAAAAGTGGGAAGTTTCTGCAGCAAAATACCTGAGGTAGACTAGATCAAATGAGAAAGAGTTAATTCTAGTGAACTCCATATCTAACACTTTCAAAAACTTTACACTGTGGAAAATGTGAGAGTCGAGGCCAACTGAAAGACGATTGTTATGCAAAATTATAGAAACAACATGTGACAAGCACAAGCTCCAATCTCCAGCACGATACCCTTCACCATAAATGCACATGCGATGAGCTAGTTGCTTGTGACCAGAAAGGTGAGAAGACGGATTGGCATTTTGATCCCTACAAATATATACAGAAATTAGTAAAATTATAACTTGAACACTTAATTCGTTTGAGTGAAAAGAGTAGCAATGATTGGTATATTACCATTTTTGCCATAGGAGATGCATATCGTCCTTTGCTCTCTCCTTGCAGAAATCATGCAATAGGTCATGAATGCGACATGCTTTGATCTTACCACGAGAACTCCTCTTGGTTCCCATCACTAGATTTCTTCCAATAAGATTTTCCAAATAGCCTTCTGCTATATCCTCCAAGCTCTTGCCTTCACAACTTTTTACGAATCCTTCTGAGATCCACAACTGTGTTAACTTCGGAACACTAATCACCCTATCCTCTAAAAGTGCTCCAAAGTAAAGAAAGCAAGGCCTCAAACAATAGGGTAAAATCTGATAACTTTGTTCTATAACGGCCCTCGAGTCTTTGTGAATGTGAGGACCTAAATTGTTGGCCCATTGTTCCCAACTTTCTACTTTCTTCTCCATCTCAGCCAGAATACCAGCCACCAAAACAACTGAAAGAGGCAGTTGACCACATTTTTTTGCTATTTCTTGCCCAATTTCTGTTAGGAGTGGAGAGCAACTTTCTTCACCAAACACTTTTTTTCGGAGTAACTCCCAACTTTCATCATTGTTAAACATACGAAGCAGAAGGGGATCACTTCGAATTCTAGTGTACATGGCAACTTCATGATTTCGCGTTGTTAGAATAATTCTACTTCCGTTATTGGAATCACGGAAAGAACCTATTAGATCATCCCACACACTAGTTTCCCACACATCATCAACAAGGATCAGATATCTTTTGGAAAATAAAGTTTTGCGAAGCTGGTCAGCTAATTCATCAGCTTGTTTTTCTCTACACTCAAAGTTCTCACTGATAGCATCACGTAAAATTGCTATTAATAAGTCCTTACGTGAATATACTTGAGACACACAACACTGTGCATGAATTTCAAAATGAGAAGCGACTGCCTTGTCATAGTAGAGTCTGTAGGCCAAAGTTGTCTTGCCTAGACCTGGCATACCAACAACTGATATAACATCGCGCTCTTTCGTGCCTTTTAGTAGTTGGTCTCTTAACTTTTCTATGACATCCTCAAAACCAATAATTTCTTCATTCATCATTGGAGACCTTGCCAAATTTGATGTATGAACTGGGACAGTGTTTAATTCATCCAAATCCATTTTCTTTTCACGAATCTCTGCTACCTCTTCTCTGATAAGAGTAATCTCCTCCATGATATGTAAGATCCAATGCTCGAGGCACCAGACAGGAGCTTCTTCCCTTATACAAGCATCAACTATGTATTCCACCTCATGTGCTTTGCCAATCAATTGTGTAGCACAACGTTGAATTTTGTCGAGGTCATTGTGTCTCGCTTCTGCAACAGCCTGTAGAAAAGGTTGCAAGCTCTCAAATTCCTTCTGAATTGATTGAAGTTTGTCCATGACAGAAGCTAGTGAATCTGAATGGAGGATTTGGAACTTCTTCAGGTTGTTTAAATGACAATCAACATAGCCTAGTCCATGAATCCTAGGCAAATTAGATTGGAACGCCTTCCGAATGGTGAGGTAGATGTCTATGCTTAGACGTTGAATGTTGCTTGAAAAATCAAGAACTTGTGTGAGGTTCACTCCTCCCTGTGCCTCAACTTCATATAATGAGTATACTAGAAGTCCAACATCAATAACCGCAATCTCTATATCTCGAAGAAGAAATTCAAGATCTTTTATTGGCACACGGAAAATATTGACTCTCAAAAAGTTGAGCATCATTTGAAGGATTTCCAAGTGATCCTTCAAATCAACTCTCTGACTAGAGTTACTATTAGTTGTCACCTCCATCAAATTGTGTAGGATGGTCTCCAAAAACCTGTCTTGGCTGTCAATTGCATCCTCATTTCCGATGTTGGGATACCATGCTGATTGTATTGTCAATTTTAAAGATTCCAAGACATCAACATAGATCTTGCGGGTATATGGTTTAATCGGCTTAATCCACTTTCGCAAGAAATCAGAAAGCATAACATTCATTTGCTCTGGAGCCAAGTCTGGTAAATACAACCAGAGAAGCATTGATGTGTGGACAGACACAGCTAAAACACGATTGAAGAAAATAAGATGAAAAGGATAGCTTCGATGCTCTATGAACCTTTGTGAAACAAAGTAGACGAAATTTCTCAGCAATTTCAATTCCTTTGAAACATCTTCTATATGTTCCATTACTGTTTCGGGAACATAAAGAGGTGAACATGGATCATGAATCTTCACTAGATCACCAATATCTGCTAGCACATTAGGGATGATATCCATAACATAGTTGGCTGAAGGTGGTAATGATATTTTAGGAAAGGAGTATTTGGCTCTTATTTCCTTCTTGATCAACAAAATCTTGTTTTGCACCTCAGAGGCACAGACATCAAAGTTGTCAGTTAGGTACAGTGGAGAAAGGATAAATGCAGCATCTTCAAACAGAGTTTGGACTTTCTGAGTGACATCTAGCATGTTAGGTTCATCTGTGAATCTCTGTAAGCTAATGAAAATTTTGTGGAATTTGCGTTCCAGTGTGAAGAGCTGGAGTTTGTCTATCGAAATTTTAGGGATGGTTACAATATTGAAAAGTCGTTGCGAATTTTCCCAAGACATGTCTTCTCTCAGTGAGTTGGTGACTAAAAGAATCTGTGATGCTTCTGCAAAGAGGAAGAAGGAGAGAGCAACTCAGATGCTTTCATACTGATTGCAACCAACAGATAGGTTGTTTATACTCCCCTAAAGATATAAAGGAAGTTCCATGCATAAAGTCCTTGAGAGGCAGAAGCAGTGCAAGTATCAATACAACAAAAAATAACTTTTTGCCGCAATAAATATACATATTAATAAGTCCTTGAGAGGTAGAAGCAGTACAAGTATCACTATATCAAAAACAACTACTTTTAACGGAACATACACATTAATAAAGTCTTTACTCACATTAGTCAATTATTATTAGATCTAATGTCGCTATAGACTTTAGATACATTTACAAAGAGTGTTAATTACCACTAAAACTATATATATTTAGCGGCAATTAAACTATTACCATTATCTAATTGTTGCTAAATATCATTTTTGATATTATATCTTTCGAAGAGAGCGTTTTACCTATCTTATTTGAAGAATTTCCCGGTCATATCAAATCTATCTCATCATAATTAAAATCTTTCTATAATCACATAACTTAAAGTGCTAAGACTCAGAAATGCTTGAACTTTTTATCTTTCACTAAAACACTCTTAGAATATCCAAAATTATGATTTTCTATTTTTCTTATATTAAATTTTAATTATTCAACTCCAAATCATCACTTTAATTAGATGTAGGATACTGATTTAAAAAATTTCGCATCTCAATTATAGATAAATGAAATCATAAATTACCAGTCCACCATCGATTTGCCACCGGATTGCCGCTGCCAGTTAGGAGAATTGGAAAAAATGGAGACTTTGGTATAGATCTGAAACTATAATATAAATGAAGATAATTTTCAAATTTTTTAATTTAAGGCTTAGGTCACAGATAGTCATGTCCGCATATTTCACTAAAACACCTCAATTAAGATTGGTATCTTTTTGTTAACATAACAAAGTGTGTGACTGTGAAACGGATAATTATTTAGCAAAAAAAAGAAAAGATTTTATATCTTCTTCTTCTTTGACATAAAGCTCCCATCACCATTTTTCCATTGCAAGTTGCAGCCCACCAAATCGATTTTTATTAAAAAATATAATTTTTCTTTATAACTTATTTTTATTAGTTATTCTAGTCCCACACATTTTTTTATTAAAAATAATCCCTCACCTACCGTGTCATACTTATTTTTCGTTCTCTTCATTTTTTTTTTCCCCTCTCTAAACCATTCTCCCTCACTTTGATACCAAAAAGCAATCAAAACCTTTTTGTTTTTTTCTCCTCAAAATTTTAATCTTTAGAAATTTATCAGCAAACATACCATCTTTCACTCACCTCCCATGAACCCTAGGTATATTCATTTCTCTTAATTAATATTTATTTATTTCATGTAGAAAAATTAAATAAGTGTATTTGAATTAGTTTATTTTAAGTGATTTTTAGCTTTTTTTTTTGTTTTTTTTTAAAGTTTTAAAAGTATTTGTAAACGCAAAAAGTTTAAGGCTGAAAACACCCCCCAAAAAAAGGGTCAAAAGTTAAGTGTTACCGATTTATAATTTTTAATTTCGAATTTATAAGTTACTTATAAATATCTTCTTGAAAAATATATTTTTTTTGACGTTCTTGGTATTTGTTGAGCTATAATCTTGACATTAGAAAATTTTAATTATTTTTTCCCTCTTTTTATGGTATGGGAGAAGGGTATGTTTTGATTGAGTTGACTAAGTCGGTAGTTAGAAATTTCATGAAGCATGTTTAAAAATTACATAAGCAATTTATTTTTTTTGATGAATGGATGCACTAAAAAATTTAAATTCACACTGCGTAATATTAATATTTTTTATGAATAAACGTACCAAAATTTTGAAAATCAAATTGTATAATATTTTTGTTTAATTTGATATGAAGTGAACAAAATAGCAGAAAAATAAAAGGAGGGAGTAGGAGAAAATTCAACTTAAAATGAAATCATTTTTACATTTCGAGCTTTCATCAACTCTAATTACCGGGGTGTCCTTCCAAACAGGCCCTAAGTATATTTTTGTTGTTGTGTATTTCCAACATGAAGACAAGGCAACTTAGTATTGTCAATGACACATTTTTTTAATTTCAGCTCTTAGTTTTTTAACAAAAATTAACAGAAGGATGTTTGTTGTCAAGTTTGGTATAGTTAAAAGATGTTTTTGTTCATAATTATAGTATAAGGATGTATACTAAGTTTGGGTTATACTTCTAGGATGATTTTAGCCCAAAACTGTATGCAAAGTGTGATATTTAACCATTTATACTTATATACACGATATAATTTTTCGGTGAAGGGTGTTCACCTAACCACCTCTGAGTTTGTTGATAAACTTTATTCATTGTACTTGCTATATCTTATTTGATTTATATGGTTTTTTAAGCTTAAAAAATGTTTTGCAGGGCGAAGCATTCAGCTGAACCAGATCTGAGGTTGTGAATGATTTTGGCAGTTTGGGGTTATCCTTCATGAGGTTCATTTTAAACCTTAAGTTAGAATTAGGATAAAACAAACTTGGATTGTGTTGTATGTGAAGTTTCTTGAGTATTAGTGTAGTTTTGAGTTGTTCCTCAGAGATATTATTTAGGATTTTTTTTTGTCGTCTGTTGGACATTTGGCTAAACTGTGGTGGAGAAGTAGAAAGGTTTGAAAATGCAGAGACCACCTCAAGAAGATTTTTCAGCCCACCTTGATGGAGGGAAGGTTACTGGTGATATGCTTACTAGGACCTATGGTTTGGTTGAGCAAATGCAGTATCTTTATGTCCGGGTGGTGAAAGCGAAAGATTTACCTGGGAAGGATCTTGATCCTTACGTTGAGGTTAGGCTGGGAAACTATAGTCGTACAACTCGTCATTTTGTGAAGAAAACGAATCCTGAATGGAATCAGGTGTATGCATTTTCAATGGATTGGATTCAGGTTTCCGTTCTTGAGGTGAACGTGAAAGATAAAGATGATTCTGTTGGTTGTGTTATGTTTGATTTGAATGAGATCCCTAAAAGGGTCCCCCCAGATAGTCCTCTTTCTCCGCAGTGGTATAGGTTGGAGGACGGAAGGGGTAGCAAAGTTAAAGGAGAGTTGATGATGGCTGTTTGGATGGGTACTCAAGCTGATGAAGCCTTTGCAGTATCTTGGCATTTGGATGCAGCCACTGTCAGGGTGAATATGTGGTCTAAGGTTTACCTCTCACCAAAGCTGTGGTACCTTAGAGTTAATGTGATTGAGGCTCAGGACTTAATTCCCGGTGACAGAAGTAGGTTTCCAGAAGTTTACGTGAAGGCCATCCTTGGAAATCAGGAATTAATAACCAAAGATTCCATGAGCAAGACTATTAATCCAATTTGGAATGAGGATTTGATTTTTGTAGCAGCAGAACCATTTGAGGAGCCATTGATTTTGAGCGTGGAAGATAGAGTTGCACCAAACAAAGATGTAATACTTGGAAAATGTCTTGTTCATTTGCAGTACATTGATAGGAGGTTGGACGACACACCTATTAACAGTAAGTGGTATAATCTTGAAAAGCATGTTATTGTTGAGGGAGAAAAGGAGGAGGAAATCAACTTTGCAAGCAGGATTCACATGAGCCTATATTTAGAAGGAGGCTACCATGTTCTGGATGAATCAACAAACTATAGTGGTGATCTTAGACCAACTGCAAAACAGTTGCAGAAATCTGGCATTGGTATCCTAGAATTGGGTATTCTGAATGCTCGGGGACTTCCGCCAATGAAAACAAAGGATGGGAGGGCTTCGACAGATGCCTATTGTGTTGCCAAATATGGGCACAAGTGGGTCCAAACAAGGACAATTATAGATAGCCTTGCTCCCAAGTGGAACGAGCAATACACTTGGGAAGTATTTGATCCCTGCACTGTCATAACCATTGGTGTATTTGATAATTGTCATCTACTTGGAGGAGGCCAGGCTAGGGACTCGAGGATTGGAAAGGTCAGGATCCGTCTTTCAGCTCTCGAGACAGATCGTGTCTACACATATTCTTATCCGCTACTGGTGTTGCATCCTACTGGGGTAAAGAAGATGGGTGAAATTCACTTGGCATTTAGGTTTACTTGCTACTCGTTAATGAATATGATGCATTTGTTCTCTCAGCCTCTGTTACCCAAAATGCACTATATTCATCCACTAATTGTTGAAGGTAGTTGGAATGACAAACAAACTAAGATGGACAAATTGAGGCATCAGGCTAGTCAGATAGTCTCTATGAGGTTGGGTCATGCTGAGCGGCCTTTGAGGAAAGATATAGTGGAGTATATGTTAGATGTCAAGTCAGACATGTGGAGTATGAGGAAAATCAGAGCCAACTTTTTAAGAATTATGGATGTTTTAGGTGGATTAATTGCTATTAGGAAATGGTTTGATCAAATTTGCAATTGGAAAAATCCCATTACGACTCTTGTGATCCATGTCTTGTATTTGATACTAGTTCTATATCCAGAGTGTATTCTGCCTACCATTTTCCTCTCGCTCTCCTTAATCGTAGTTTGGAACTATAGATATAGGCCTAGGCATCCTCCCTTCATGGACATTCGTCTTTCTTGTGCTGATGATGTTCATCCTGATGAACTGGACGAGGAGTTTGATACTTTCCCTACTTCACGTCCAATTGATACTGTTCGGATAAGGTATGACAGTTTGAAAAGTATTGCTGGAAGTATTCAGAATGTGGCTGGTGACATAGCTAATCAACTGGAGAGGCTGGACTCTTTGCTGTCATGGAGAGACCCTA
>JAJOOS010022345.1:0-33263 GCA_029582725.1 Solanum chiquidenum | reverse complement strand
CAATTACTATGCTTTTTCTGATACCGATAATGATGTTCAGACGACAAGGGTAAGGGAAGAGGGCCAAGAGTGGTTTGTGAGACACTTGAATGGTAACCATAGGCCTAAATCGATTGAGAACAACCACCAGATCAACTCCTTAGAGTTCACAACTGAAGCCAAGACTTGGATTTCCATCATATGTAGTAGGGTGATTCCTTCAAGGAATGCGACCGATGTATCTCTTTATATGACACTTTTGATTTGTGCCATTATTGATGGGATCCATATTAATTTTGGGTGGATCATCGTGCAACACAATCAAGAGGTAATCTTGGAAGATAGAAAGAGTCTCTCTTATCGGTCCTTAACTACTTACTTATGTTTGATAGATAAACTGGAGAAATATGAGGGAGATAGTATGTGGAGTCTTGAAGGCCTTATACATCCACTTAAAAATAAGGGTCCATGGCATGTTACTAAGAAGAGAAATATTGATGTGCAAGATCTAGCGTTTGGCACATTCGTTGAGGGAACCACTTCACCTGGTTTAGAATCTATTGCACCTCCATATAAGTTAGTATGAAGGGAACCACCAATACTGTCCATTTATCAGGACAAATGTAGGTGATGGATACTCAGATTCACATGCAGATTCAGGAGTTGACTCAGAATCTTCCTACAGGCCTGGAGATAGCTCCTCGGCCTCAAGTTGTTCTACCTCTACACTTTCACTCTAGTGCAGTATCATCATATTCATAAGAACAAGATGAAAATATGGCAATGAGGAAGAAAAACATAAAGGAACATGAAAAGAATAAGAGAAAGTTCTTGAACAAGATGATGAGTACACTTAGAAAATTCTAGGGCTCGGGTGATGAGGTTGATGATAATCTCCTTTAAGATCCCGATAGTCCCTCCAATGAGTGATGATCGTTGCAGGGATTCCTCTTTTTTTTATTGTGGCACTGTGACAACACAATTACATTTTTAGTTGGGAGTGCCTCCCTTGTAGTGCTTATTTTAGATTATGTATTGCATGTGACTATGCCCTTGTCAGGATTATTTAGTTTTGATTTATGGATGATGTGCCCTTGTCAGGCTTTTGAGATATTATGATAGTTGGGTTTGTTTTAACAAAAACTCTTGTAGTTTATAAATTCTTTGTTTATTTTATATAAATTAAATATGGATTGATGACATCCGATGATGGATAAAGTGACGACTTTTTTAAGGGTAACTCATCTATTGCTTGTGAGTGTTTGATTTGTGTTGGTTGTGGCAAAGTTTGAGGAGCTACTCTCAAATAGATGCATGAGGTTGCCCGATGATGGATTGTTTGACAACTTTCTTAAGGAAAAAATCATCATCTTTTTGGGAAGGTTATGACTTGATTGGTACTAGGAACATAGATGTGCATGTAAATAATGTTGAGCATACCCCTCCGCTTTTAAATGTTGAGCATGTTTTGAATCATTTTGTGACAACTCTTGATAATATTTTTGTGACTTTTGAGTCGTTAGTGGTTGAATGCTCAACGCCACTTGCATTTTGAAAAGGTAGTCACATTTTGAACCATCTATATTGATTAGCATACCATGTGTGGTGAGTTGTTGGATAATGTCTTGTATTCACTTTTGACACCTAGAACTTTCTTAGTTGGACTTGAAATGTTGGTCTCGATTAAGTTTGGTTTGAGAGATGATCTTGGCTTTATTTGATGTTCTTGAAGTCCACTTGGCCTAAAAATTCCACTTTTGCACTAAATATGTCCTTAGTGTTCCCTTTGAGCCTAATCATTTTATTGAAAACCACTTTACTAGGCTTATCTTTTTTTTCAAAAAGTAACCCTCTTTTGAACGTTTCCCTCCTTGAACTTGAAGTTGTGAAAGTTAAGGCTAAAACACTAAGTTGGGGTTGTTATGGGAAATTCGCTGAAGGGATGCTCACCACATGAGAGCTTGATATAAAAAAATAAGAAAGAGTTGAGAATGGAGGAAAGGTCTTATAGAAAGAAAAAGCTTTGAAAAGAAATAAATAGAGTGAATAAATGAGACTTGAATCCTCCAAAACTTGAAAATGATTACATGTGAGGCATCTAGAGTTGAAATTTAAATAAAGTGTGGAATGTGCATTGGTTTGAAAAATGAAGAAAAAAGTGGAGAAAGTTTGAAATGATGAGTTTTTTTGTAGTGTTCAAGAAGGGTGTAGTCACTTATACCTAAATGATATCCTAACATTCCCTAAGCCTACATTACAATCTTAACAAACTCCTTTGATATTTCTAACCAAATGGAGTTGAGCCAGCGTGGATTGAAAATATGGGCAAGCCTATGGAGTGGTATTTGTATGCATGAGATGGTTCTTTGTGAGTGTAAGTGTTGCATCTTTTTTCCTTGTCTTGTATATGTGTGTATGTGGTTTTGGGACACTTCTTTCTTGTGACGGCATGTAAATTGAAAAAGTGGCGATTTTTAAAATTCCTAATTGATTCAAGTGACATGTGAAAAGAACTAATGAATTGAATCACTTCTTGAGTTTGCGTTGTTGTCACTTAATGATTCTAGGTTTTTGAAAAATGTGTCATGACAGTAAGTGGGTTTTTTTGGTGAAAAGTTTCATGTGGACTAATTGTTAGTACCAACCAAAGCCATTACGTTTGTTCTTAATTGAAATGGGTGAAATTTATTTGTGGTGTGTGTTGAAATGAGAACCTCTTGTGTTTCTTATATTCTTTATTTGGGGACAAACAATGTTTTTAAGTTGGGTGTGTTGATGAGTGGTGGATTTCCACTCATTTGAGGCTCTTTTCATAGTTATCTTTTCTTCCTTTAGTTTAGAATTAGAGTTTTTATTGTGTTTTTCTTCATATTCGCTGGAAAAATAAATAGAGAGTAGATATAAAAGATATTTGAAGAAACCAAGCGGAATTGAGGAAAAAGAAGTCAATGGGAAGAAAGTGGAGTTGGCAAAAAAGTATTCATGGTGACCGTGTGAAACAGAGCGATTGCATAGGCCAAGAAATTCAGACCTCCTGATCGCATGGTCAATGTTCATTCACGAACGCATGAGTAAGCTATTGTGACCGCGATAAAGGAACTGCCTGGCACCCAGACAGATTGGAAATTTCACGAAATTGATCCCAAAAATTCTTTAATACTCATTAACAGACATTGTTCATCATCTAGAAAACAATCTTAGAGAGTAGTTCATCTTCTTAGCTTAGAGTAGACAAAAACATCATATTTTTCTTCATTTTGGGTTGAGACTTTGACTACAAGTTGCCTCACAATTCACAATTTGGGTATTAAGGTTATGTGCTTAATAGTATAATATATTGTTCCATTCTTCATATCCTTTCTTTATATTGCTAGAATTGTGGGTGTAATTGCTAATTGAGATTAGGATTTTGTGCAAGAAATAAACAATTCATTTGGGTATTTGATTTCTCATTCTTTTGCTTTTGTATGTAATTCCATGCTTTCATGAATTAGGTTTAATATAATTTTCATGCTTTAATCTATGATTTGATAGGGCACGCTAGAATATAGCTTCCGATCTTTGTGGGTTATTCGAAAGAGAATTTGTGTAGTGGAGAATTAGGTTAATAATCATATTTGGCATTGAGTCATAAATTTGAGACTGAGATGAGACATTTTAGGTCTACTCTTTTGAATGCTAAATTTTCTAGAAATAGGGGATTATATTAAGGTATTGGATTGCATTGTTGTTAAGCACGATTAAGACTAAAAGAAGATTTCGTGATAAAATATTTTGAGACCTAAAGGAGATTAGTATTGATTAATGATGATCTAGCCTACATTTTGATTGATTTTCATGTGTTGGGATGATAATGGATCATTGAATAAGTGTGGATTCTAAATTTCCTGATATCCCAATTATCGCTTGATTGATATTCTCTTTGCCCAAATTCGTTGTTTGGTTACCACAATCACTCTTAATTTGGTAACATTGTATTTTGTGTGTCTAGATTCAAACTTGTAGCTACTCATTCATTGTCCTTTCAATTATCGATAAATTGTTCTCTAGGGAATTTGACCTTGACTCTCAGTTGGGTATATGTATTGACGACAATCGCTTATTTTTTTTAATTGTTTTAAGTGTAATTTGAGAGTTATAACAATTGAACTTTAACTCTCATTGAGAACTTTGTAGACTACTTTATTGAACTAATTGTGTTCTTGATTTACTTGAGGACAAGAAAAAGTTTAGCTTGGGGTTGTTGATAATTGGTAGATTTCCACTCATTTGAGGCCTTTTTAGTTCAATAATATATGTCGTTAATGCCTAATTATGTCCTATTCTGATGATATTTTGATGATTTAGAGCTATGAAAGCTAAAGGACAACGCAAGGATGAAGACATGATAAATAGGGCAAAATGTACGAAAAAGGGAAAAGGAAAATATTTTGGGAAGTTGCAGGTGCCAGCCACGAGGCCAACCACGGACCATAGGTGGGTCTGTGGGTTTTCCACCTTGGCTAAGTTATAGAGGCCCTGGACCACGGCCAGATTTACCGACCGTAGGCCAGACCATGGTCCATGGTTTGATGGCCCAAAAAGCATATTCTAACCACCAATCACGGTACACCAGGTGAGGCCGTGGGTCAGACCACGGTCCGTCGATTGAGTCTGTGGGTGGACGGTTGGTGGTCAGTTGGTAATTAAGTTCACGGGTAGATGGGTCTTAATATTTTTTTATTGATACTACGTCGTTTTGGCTACGTTTAGGACCCCTATATAAAGGATTTCAACCCTCAAATTATTTAATTCAAGTAATTATTTCCAAAACCCAAAAGAAATCTGAAAGTCTTCCTCTCAAATAATTCTCTCTCTAGAACTTGAAGAAGGAGAAAGAGTTGGAGCTAGGATCAAGGTCAAGTCTCCATCCCTCAAGCATTTGTGGGCTTTGTAATCAAGGTATGATGGATTTTCATCCATGTAGTCCCTCAGATTCCCCAATTGAGAAGATGAAATTCCCCTATGTGAATTAGGGTTTCTTCCCATGTTTTGGGTATTGATGAATGTTGATCCAATTGAGTGGATTACGATTGTTTATGATTGAATTTATAATAATACATACTTTTAGGATGAAATTACATGTACCCATGCCTAACCCATGTTTAGAAAGATGAAATTGATGTAATATTGGTTTTATGCCTGAAAGGAGAATTTTTGGGTTTAGATGTATTCAATCTAGGATTGATGAGATACATTAGAAATATTCAAGCCTCTATGATGAATCATGATAGGATTTCTTTGAGATTGAAACTTATGATATGATTTTGATATTGAATTGCTTCAGATTGAGCATATAGAATGACTATGAGATATAGGGCTTTGAGAGTAAAGCTTATGTTGTCAATTGTTGACTATTGATGTAATTGTTGTGGAAGGGATAGTTTCCACATGAATTGCTTATGTTATGAATGTGAAAGGCTTTCTCATATTGAATGATTCTAGGTCTAAAGGCTTGCTCACTTAAAATGAATCTAATGCTAATGACTAAGAAATTGATAAGGCTAGAGGCTATTACCCATATTCTATGAAGAAGGATAAAGAGGCGATTACTCTTATTCCTTAAAGTTGAACAAGCGGCGATTCCCCATGTTCCTATAATATGATTGTACAAGAGGCGAGTACCCATGATCCTTATAGAATGACAAGGGGAGAATACACATGTCACATGATGTCGGACAAGAGGCGAATACCTATGATCCATATGTTAAGTTGGACTAGGATCGAGCTTTGATTGTTCCTTGAGTTTCCTTCAATGATATGTTTGACTAGAGGTGGATGACCCAAGTCTTAACTAAGTATAAGTTGAGGTTACTTCAAGAAGTATCCCTCTTATGTTATGATGATTTATGTACTTTGATTAAGCTTATGACTTATGTCGTTATCTCTAATGATTATGTTGATGTTTTTGTTGGGTATCAAATTTAGTACATATCTGTACTAACGCATACTCTTGCCTACATTTCTTATCCAAATGTAGGGTCCACCCGTATCGACTCTCATCCCCGTGGATAGGATCTTAGTAGAGCAAGACTTGAAGATTGGTGAGTCCTCATATCATTCGAGGATATGGCCACCATTTATTTTATGTCCTTTTATTTTATGTTTTGAACACTATTGTATGGGTTGTGTCCTAAGATATTCATATTTTAGATGGTTTGAGACAAGTGTAATAGACTTCCACTTTTCTGATATAAAACTTTGTTGTTGGTTGAAAATGTTTTAAATTTCCGCTCAGTTCTATTATCTTATGTTATGAAAGCTAAGTGGCTTATATGAGGCCTCTTGGGGGTCTTTTATGCAACGTTACATCTAGGGGGTACCCCCTGGGTCGTGACAAACATGGTAATCAGAGCACAAGGTTTAAAATGGTTCTAGGGTGTCTCAAACCACGTCTAGTAGAGACTTGTTGATAAGTGTGAAGCGCGCCACATTTATGAATGAGAAAGCTATTAGATGCTTAGGAAACTTCATTTCTCTAAGTCGTGCTATACAGGTTAACTCTATAAGGTCTTTCTCCTAATCCTTACCCGATGATCTACATGATATGACTACTAGAAGGGCTTTTGCAAGAAGGACCGAGGGAGAAAAGATTAACCAAGGAGCTCCTCCTCAAGCTCCTCTAGCTCTGGTTGACCCTTTGGTCAATCAAGTGACCAATGTAGAGTTTAAAATAACTTTTCAAGTGTTGGTTCAAGACGTGACGGCCCAAGCTAATAGGGAGGTGGTGAACCCCGTGAACCCAAATATGGGTACGGCGGCATCAAAAGTGAGGGACTTCATAAGGATGAATCCTCTGGAATTTTATGGCTCTAAGTTTGAGGAAGATCCGCAAGAGTTTATTGATGAGGTCACTAAGGTGTTGGCTCTCATGGGAGTGACTTCGGTGGAGAAGACGAAATTGGCCGCTTATCAACTTAAGGTGGTTGGTTAAATTTTGTTCAACCAATAGAAGGAGGCAAGACCGGTAGATGTGGGTCCCTTGGAATGGGAGAGGTTTAAGTCCGCTTTCCTTGATAGGTTCTTTCCCCTTGATATAAGGGAGGCTAAAGTGCTTGAGTTCATTAATCTTCGACAAGGAAATATGAATGTGAAAGAATATGCCTTGAGATTCACTCAATTGTCTAAGTATGCTCCTTCTATAGTTGCCGACTCTAGAGCAAGGATGAGCAAGTTCATTTCGGGTGTGTCCGAATTGGTTGTAAAGTAGTGTCATACGGCTATGCTTGTCCATGACATGGATATTTCTCGTCTAATGGTCCATGACCAACAAATTGAAGAGGAAAAGCTAAAGTAAAGATCTAGGGAAGCAAAGAGGATAAGAACGGATGATGGTAACTATTCATACTCTAGGTTTGGTAGACGTGGTCGTTCAAGGTTTCGACAAAAGTTTTCTGAGAAAAGTTCTTATAAGGCTCCACCAAGGTCCAACAATGAAAGGGTGTCTAACCCTAAACCTCAAGGAGGTGGTAATGGGTCTTCTTTGCCTAATTTTACTAAGTGTGAAAGAAAGCATGAGAGAAAATGTCTAGTGGGCTATAATGCTTGCTTCGGTTGTGGTAAGACGTATCAAAAGATAAAAATTGTCCTTTGATTGCTATAAATATGGGAGATAATCATCGTAGGGCTCAACCATATCCTTCATCCAGTCGAAGTGGTTCGGATGCTAATGCTCCTTAGCAAAATAGGTTTTATGCTCTTCAGAATCAAGGTGAACAAGATAATTATCTTGATGTGGTTACCGGTATGTTGAAATTTTTTCAACTAGATGTATATGCTTTACTTGACCCGGTGCTACTTTGTCTTTTGTGACGCCATATGTGGCTATGAAATTTGATGTTCTTCCTGAAGTGTTGTTATAACCTTTTTATGTCTCTACTCCTGTTGGTGATTCTGTGTTGGCTGAGAAGGTATATAGAAAGTATCCCATATCCTTATCCCATAGAGTTACTCTTGTTGACTTCGTAGAGATTGATATGCTAGATTTTGATGTCATCCTTGGGATTTATTGGTTGCACTCTTGCTATGATTCTATTAATTGTACAACTCGGGTAGTTAAGTTACAGTTCCTAAATGAGCTTGACCCAGAGTGCAAGGGGGGAAATTCTATGCCAAAACGTCGTTTCAGTTCTTATCACAAAGCTAGAAAGATGATTTCTAAGGGTTGTTTGTACCGTTTATTTAGGGTGAGAGATATGGATTCCGATACCCCTAGTCTTGAGTTGGTCCCCATTGTTAATGAGTATCTGGAAGTGTTCCCAGATGATTTACCCAGTATTCCTCCCGAAAGGGAAATAGACTTTAGTATTGACCCTCTCCCAGATACGCAGCATGTTTCTATTCCTCCTTATAGAATGGCTCTGGTAGAACTTAAGGAGTTAAAGGAACAATTGAAGGATTTGTTGGATAAGGGTTTCATCCGACCGAGTATCTCTCCATGGGGTGCTCCAGTTTTGTTTGTTAAGAAAAAGGATGGTTCACTCCAAATGTGTATTGACTATCAATAGTTGAATAAGGTGACCATCAAGAATAAGTATCCTCTTCCAAGGATAGATGATTTGTTTGACCAACTCAAAGGTGCAAGTTACTTCTCTAAGATCAACCTTAGATCGGGTTATCACTAATTGAACGTGAAGAATGATGATATTTTGAAAACGGCTTTTAGAACCCAGTATGGTCATTATAAGTTTTTGGTGATGTTGCTTGGCTTGACTAATGCTCGGGTGGCATTAGAAAATACCTTAAAATGTTTGTGATTATATTCATTGATGATATTTTGATCTACTCAAGGAGTGAGAGTGAGCATATTGATTATTTGAGGATGCTGTTGCAAATCCTTAAGGAACAACAACTCTTTGCAAAGTTTATCAAGTGTGAGTTTTGGCTAAGGTTCGTAGCTTTCCTTGGTCATATTGTTTCTAATAAGGGAATTAAGGTAGATCCTAAGAAAATGGATGCGGTCAAGAGTTTTCCTAGACCTCTATCACCTTCAGACATTAGAAGTTTTTTGGGTTTGGCCAGTTATTACCAATGATTTGTTGAGGGGTTTTCTTCTATTGCCTCTCCATTGACGACTTTAACTTAAAAGAAGACGAAGTTTGTATGGTCCGAATTATGTGAGAAGAGTTTCCAAGACTTGAAAGACAGAGTTAAATCCGCTCCAGTTTTGACTTTACCGAAAGGGACAAATATTTTTGTGGTATATTGTAATGACTCAAAAATTGGGTTGGGATGTGTGCTTATGGAAAACGAAAAGGTTATTGCCTATGCTTCAAGCTTACTTAAGGTTCATGAAAAGAATTATTCGACCCAGGATCTTGAATTAGCGGCGGTGGTTTTTCCCTTAAAGATATGGAAGCATTATTTGTATGGTGTTCATGTAGATGTGTTCACATACCACCAGAGCTTGCAATATGTGTGTAATCAGAAATATCTGAATCTTTGACAAAGAAAGTGGCTTGAGTTATTGAAAGATTATGATATTAATGTTCTCTATCACCCCAGCAAGGCAAATTTAGTAGCGGATGCTCTTAGTAGGTTGTCTATGGGTAGTGTTTCTAACATTGATGATGATAAGAAGGAATTGGTACGAGATGTACATAGATTGGCATGTTTGGGTGTTCAGTTAGTGGATTCCACCAAGGGTGGTGGTATGATTCATAATGGTTCTGAATCGTCTTTCATGAGTGATGTGAAAGCTAAGCAATGTCCTGATCCAACTTTGGTAGAATTGAAGGAAGTGGTGCTCAAAAAGTCCGTTGAGGCTTTCTCCCAAGGGGGAGATGGTGTACTTAGATACCAAAATCGATTGTGTGTTCCAAATGTTGATGACTTAAAGGAACAAATCTTAACATAAGCCCATAGTTCTCTGTATTCTACTCACCCGGGAGCCACCAAGATGTACCATGATTTGCGGGAGTTCTATTGGTGGAATGGGATGAAGAAGGATATTGCGGGATTTGTGGCTAAGTGTCAAAATTGCCAACAAGTGAAAGTTGAGATTCAAAAACCAGGAGGTTTATCCCAAGACATTAGCATTCCTACTTGGAAGTGGGAAGACTTGAATATGAACTTTATAGTAGGGTTGCCACGTACTCAGCGACAATATAATTTGATTTGGGTCATAGTAGACCGAATGATGAAATCAGCCCATTTCTTTCCCGTCAAAGTTTCTTACGCGGTGGAAGACTATGCTAATTAAGTTATATTTGAGGGAAATAGTAAGGTTACGTGATGTGCCCTTGTCCATTATATCCGATAGAGGTACTCAATTTACTTATCTATTTTGGAAGTCATTTCAAAAGGGTCTTGGCACTAAAGAGAAGCTTAGCACGATTTTTCACCCACAAACCGATGGGCAAGCAGAGAGAACTATCTAAAATTTATAGGATATGTTGAGAGCATATGTCATCAATTTCAAGGGAAATTGGGATGATCACCTATCGTTGATAGAGTTCGCTTATAATAATAGCTACCATTCTAGTATTGGTATGGCCCCCTTTGAAGCACTTTATGGTAGGAGGTGTAGATCTCCCATAGGGTGGTTTGAGGTGGATGAAGTTGCCTTGATAGGACCGAATTAGTTAAAGAGGCTCTGGAGAAAGTCCGGCTTATTAGAGAGAGGTTGAGGACAGCCCAAAGCTGACCAAAGTCCTCTGCCGATATTAGAAAAATTGACCTTGGGTTTGAGGTTATTGATTGGGTCTACTTGAAAATCTCACCCATGAAGGGTGTGATGAGATTTTGGAATAAATGGAAACTTAGTCCCCAATACATAGGCCCGTATCAAATTTTGAGACGTGTTGGTAAGGTTGCTTATGAACTTGATTTGCCAAATTATTTGGCAACGTTACATTCGTTGTTCCATGTCTCTATGCTTAAGATGTGTGTCGGAGATCCAACATCCTTAGTTCCCCTAGAAGGATTGGGGTTGATCAGAGTCTCTCTTATGAAGAGGTACCGCTCAAGATCCTAGACCTGCAAGTTAAGAAGTTGAGAAACAAGGAAGTTGCTTTCGTGAAAGTATTATGGAAGAATTACTTAGTTGGGCATGCTACTTGAGAGGCCGAATCTGATATGAAGTGTCGATATCGTAATCTTTTCCCTTGTACTCTAGCTTGAGGTAATGAGTTTCCTCGTGATTTACTCCTTGTTTGAAGTCATGTGTCTTTTAGATGTTCCCATGATTTCTTTATGTTATACATGATCATGAAAGCTTGTGTTTTGAAAGAAAATGAGTATATATGATTGATTTTCCTCATGTGGTAGTGCATTGAGTATGAGTTGCATATATACTTCATGAGATGAATTGATGAACAAGCTTTACATATTCTTTTTGAGATTGAATTGCATATAAGCTCCGTGAGATTGTGTTGAGCAATTTTTTAGCTTGGAGAAGGTAGTTTCTCCTTATAAATGAGTAATGTTGAAAAATTCATCCATATTAGGTTGCTAGATGTAGTTCCTACTTCCTTATGATCCATTTATGTATGTTGAGCTCGGAGTCGATGTTTCCTCATTAGTTATGTGCATTGCATGCATAATGGGCTGATAAAGTTTGTTTCACCCCCATATGATGTTTTGAGAACGTCCTAGATTGGAGTTGATAGTTCCTCGTTGGTTGTATGCATTGCATTACAGGTTGGGTTGATAGTTCCTCCCCTACTCTTTTAGAACCAGTTTGAATCACATTCTAGGAGAATGGTCCCAGGGGGAGATAATGTAACACCCCGTATCCAAAAAAGCAAAAAAGTACAGATTTTAGGAAGTTGCAGGTGCCAGCCGTGGAGGCCAACCACGGCCCGTGGGTTCAAACACGGATCGTAGTTATGTCCATAGGTTGGCCACCTTGGCTAAGTTGCAGAGGCCCAGGACCAGACTGTAGGCCAGACTACAGTTCGTGGTTAAGGTCCGTGGTTCGATGGCCCAAAAACCATCTTTTGATCATCAACCACAGTCCACCAGGACAGGCCGCGGGTCAAACGACGGTCTGTCGACTGGGTCTGTGGGTGGAAGGTCGGTGGTCAATTAGGAGTTAAGTTCAGTGGTAGTTGGGTCTTTTCCTAATTATTTTTTATTGATATTATGTCATTTTTCCTATGTTTAGGACCCCTATATAAAGGATTTCAACCCTTAAATTATTTCATACATGTCATTATTTCCAAAACCCAAAAGAAATCCCGAAGTCTTCCGCTCAAATAATTCTCCCTCTAGAACTTGAAGAAGAAAAAGAAGAAGAAAGAGTTGGAGCAACGATCAAGGTCAAGTCTCCATCCCTCAAGCATTTGTGGGCTTAGTAATCAAGGTATGATGGCTCTTCATCCATGGATTCCTTCGATCCATGGAGTCCCTCATATTCCCCAATTGAGAAGATGAACTTCCCCAATGTGAATTAGGGTTTCTTCCAATGTTGTGGGTATTGATGAATGTTAATCCAATTGAGTGGATTACAATTTTTTATGATTGAATTGATAGTAATACATGTTTTAGTATAAATTACATGTACCCTTGCCTAACCGATGTTTAAAAAGATGAAATTGATGTAATATGAGTTTTATGCCATGAAAGGAGAATTCGTTGGTTTAGATATATTCAGTCTAGGATTGATGAGATACATTAGAATTGAAGCCTATATAATGAATCGTGATTAGGATTGCTTTGATATTGAAGCTTATGATACGATTATGATAATGACTTGCTTGAGATTGAGCATATATAATGACTATGAGATATTGGGCTTTAAGAGTAAAGCTTATGTTGTCAATTGTTGACTATTGATGTAATTGTTGTGGAAGGGATAGTTCCCACATGAATTGCTTATGTTATGAATGTGAAAGGCTTTATCACATTGAATGATTCTAGGTTGAAAGGATTGCTCACCTAAAATGAATCTAATGCTAATGACCAAGAAATTGATAAGGCTAGAGACCATTACCGACCTCCAAATGAGATGAATATGAGGTGATTACTTGTATTCCATGATGAAGGATAAAGAGGCAATTACCCTTATCCCTTAAAGTTTAACAAGAGGTGACTCCACATGTTCTTATGATATGATTGGACAAGAGGTGAGTACCCATGATCCTTATAGAATGACAAGGGGCGACCCATGCCACATGATGTTGGACAAGAGGCAAATACCCATGATCCATATGTTAAGTTGGACTAGGGGCGAGTACCCATAATCTATATGTTAAGAAGGACTAGAAGCGACTACCCATGTTCCTTTGTAGTAAGGCAAAGAGGCAATTCCCCATGTCTATACAAGATAAGATAGATTATGATATGATGTATGATGAGCTTGGATTGTTTCTTGAGTTGCCTTCCATGATATGCTTGACTAGAGGTGGAAGACCCAAGTCTTGACTAAGGATAAGATGGTGTTACTTTAAGAAGTATCCCTCCTATGTTATGATGATTTAAGTACTTTTATTATGCTTATGACTTATGTCGAACTCTCGTATGATTATGTTGATGTTTATGTTGGCAATCATATTTAGTACATGTTTGTACTAACGCATACTCTTACCAACATTTCTTATCTAAATGTAGGGTCCGACGATAACGATTATCATCCCCGTGGACCTTAGTAGATCAAGACTTGAAGATTGGTGAGTCCTCATAGCATTCAACGATATGGCCACCATTTCTCTTATGTCCTTTCATTTTATGTTTTTAACACTATTATATGGGTTGTGTCCCAAGATATTCATTGTTTTAGATTGTTTGAGACAGGTGTAATAGACTTTCGCTTTTTTATATAAAACTTTGTTGTTGGTTGAAAAATGTTTCTCCTCTCATTTCTATTATCTTATTTTATGAAAGCTAAGTGTCTTATATGAGGCCTCTCGGAGTCTTGTATGCCATGTTACGTCTAGGGGGTACACCTGGGTCGTGACACAAAAACATTGAAAGGAGTACAAACTCCAATTTAGTAGTCATCTAAACAAAAGTGTGGATCGCCCAATTGGTCTGACCTTGTCTAAGTTGATAATGTTCACAATTGAAAATATTCAAGGCAGGTTGGCGGACTAACAGATAATAGTGATTCACCAATGTTGAAGGAAATATAACCGAATTTCTCTTCTTTGTTTTTTATCTCAGTTTTTTGTCAGGGTCCAGAATAGTTGAACTAGAAGTCCATCACCGAATATGATAGGTCTCTGAGTTAAAGTGAAGGCTTAAAGGTGAACAATGTCGTAATTGGTGATCCATCGAATGTGAAAGGCTGAGTCAGTCAAGTTCGCTAACTGAGGTTCAAACACCTGAAGCTCGAAGCCTAAAGCAGGAGAAGGGTGACCTAAAAGGAAATAGGTGATCCGCCGAATGAGAAAATTGAGCTTGACTAACATCACTGAACGGGTCAAAATTAGAATTTTGGGCTAATTTTGGGGAGACTATAAATAGTCCAAAGGAGAGAGAAAATGTATAAGATTTTTAGTAGAGTTTCCGTATGAAGTTTTAGAACTTAGTGTTTTTTGTTGGATACTTGATAAATACTCTTTGTTTTGGGAGGGGGGGTTGAAAAACCTTATAATTGACAATTAAAGATTCAAACCTAACTGTATTGAATATTATTGCCTAATGTCAATTCCTTGATAGTTGAAATCATAATTGGTATACTTTCTTTTTATTTTATGATGCTTGTCTAGAACTCCAACTCTAGGGGTGTGATCATGGGATTGGGTGTTGATATAATTTAGTGGGTCTTGTGTGTTACTCAGTTTTACTGATATATTTTCATGGATTTCAGCAAATTAGCATGGAGTTAATTGATGGGTTAAGGTGTAAAATTATTGCTAGCCTAGATCTTCGATTGGTGCTCAAAAGTGGGTATTTAGTTTGATGCTAGAAATTTAGGGTAAATTTCTATAGTTTGCTCGAAAGAGAAATTGTGTCATCATGACAACAATGCCATTGTGAAGAAGGAAGATCCAAGAGCTTTCACCATACCATGTACCATTGGTGTGTGCTTATTTTCCGAGGCTTTATGTGTGCTTGGAGCAAGCATAATCTAATTCCATTGAAGGTTTTCGAAAAGCTTTGGCTTGGAAAAATGAATCCAACGAATATAAGAATATTGAGGACTGATCGCTCAATTAAAAGACCGGTTGATGTGGGGTATGATGTCCTATTAAAGGTAAATAAGATTTTATTCCCAACGGACTCTGTGGTATTGGATTGTGAGATTGATGTTGAAGTCCCTTTTATACTTGGTAGGCCATTCTAGGCTACCGACAAGGCATTAATTGATGTTGAGGGGGTGAGTTGAAATTCCAGGTAAATGAAGAAAAGGTTAGCGTCAATATTTCCAAGTCCATTAAGTATCCAAGTGACATACATGTGGTGTCGTACTTGGATCAAATTATTGAGGCAGTGGCGAGTATTGGTGAGGCTACATATAGTAGAGAATCATTGGTAGCATTGTTCTCAATTATGACGAAGAAGAAATAAGCGATTATGATGAGGTAGTCACTACTCTTGTCGTGTGCGATCTTACACATCGAATCCTAAAATATTGCACATTGACTTTTGTAGTCGAAATGCACCATTGTCCAAACCATCTATTATAGAACCTTTGAAATTGGATTTGAAAGTACTCCCTCCTCATATTAGATACATCTTTTTGGGAGTCGGCAATACTTTACCGGTAATAATTGAAATTGACCTCAAAAAATGACCAGTAGATTTATTGAACAAGTTGTTAAAGAAACATATTCAGGCGTTGGGGTGGTCAATTGAAAGAATTGTGGAAATTTCTTCGAGGTCTGTACTCATAAGATTCACTTAATCGAAGGATGTAAGAAAGGCATCGATCATCAAAAGATATTTTAATCTTCTAATGCAGAAAGTCATAAAAAATATAATAAGTCATTGGATGTGGGAGTAATTTCTCGTATTGCAGAAAGCCAATTGGTGAGTCTAGTTCAGTGTGTTTCGAAAAAGGGAGGCATGATAGTAGTTCCAAATGAGAAGGCTAAGCTTCTTGCTACTCGGCCCATGATTGGATGGCGATTATGTATGGATTACCAGAAGCTAAATTCTTTGACCGAGAAAGACCATTTCACTATGTCCTTCATTGACCAAATGCTTGATCGACTTGCGGGAAAATGGTGGTATTGCTTCCTAGACGGTTATTTCAGCTACAATTGAATCTTCATAGCAATGGTGGATCAATAAAAAACCACATTTACTCGTCTTTATGGGACATTTACTCTTAAGTTATTGCCCTTTGGATTGTGCAATGCACCGGCCAATTTCCAAAGGTGCATGTTGCCTATATTTGTTAATATGGTCGAGGATTCTATGAAAGTTATATGGATGACTTTTTCATAGTTGGGAACTCATTCAAAGAGTGTTTGAGCCATTTGGAGAAGGTGTTGCAGCAATGTGTTTAATCAAGTTTAGTTCTCAATTGGGAGAAGTGTCACTTCATTGTAAAGGAAGGGATAGTTCTTGGCCATATACTTTTTGGAAATTGGATTGAGTTAGATCAAGCTAAAATTGATTTTATTACCAAGTTTCCTCCTCCAATTTCGGTAAAGGGTATGTGGATTTTTTAGGCGATGTCGAATTTTACCAAAAATTTATAAAAAAAATTCTCAAAAGTGGCTATTCCATTGTGTCGGTTTCTTGACAAAGAAAGTACTTTTGAGTTTGATGCTGCTTGTTTGAAGGCATTTGTGAGCTTGAAAGAAAATTTTCTCTCAACCCCTATCATAATTGCACCTGATTGGAGTCTTTCATTTGAATTGATTTGTGATGCAAGTGGATTAATGCTTGGAGCTATTCTTGAGAAACATAAGAATAAATTCTTCCATCCTATTTATTACGCAAGGAAGACACTAAACATCAAGTGGCTGACCATCGATCGAGGTTGGAGTCAAGTATAGCTTTGGAAAAAGAACTAAACATCGATGATGGTTTTCCCAATGAACTAGTGATGATGATCTCCCAAACCTCAATGCCTTGTTATACCGACTATGCAAATTTTATTGTGTGTGTATTGATGCCTGAAGGATTGAGTAACAATCAAAAGAAGAAGTTCTTTTGATGTTAAGAAGTATGTGTGCAATGAGCCCTATATTTTAAGGGAATGTGCTGATCATATCATCAGGCATTGTTTACCTGAAGTTAAGGTGCGAGAAATCCTTGAGGCTTTCCATGCTTTCACCCGTGAGTGGGCATCATAGAGGTATATGTACAACTTCCAAGGTCTTGCAATATGGTTATTATCGGCCTATGGTGTACTAGGATGCTCATGCCTTTTGTAAGATTTGTGTGGAGTGCCAACTGCAAAGGAGTATTTCAAAGAGGCATGAGCTACCTCTTTCGCATATTCTCAAAGTTGAGATATTTGATGTGTGGGGAGTTGATTTCATGTTACCTTTCCTTGCTTTTTCATGAACAAATACATCCTAGTGGCAGTTGATTATGTGTAAAAATGGGTAGAAGTTATGGATTTACCTAACAATGAAGGGACAAGTGTCATAAAGTTCCACAAGAAGTATATTTTCAGAAGGTTTGGTACCCCAAGAGCCATTATAAGTGACAAAAGTTCCCATTTCTTTGATCGCCAATTTGAAGCATTGTTGTCTATGTGTGGGGTAAACACAAGGTCGCTACACCGTACCAATCACAATCAAGTGGCCAAGCTGAAGTGTCTAATTGGGAAATCAAGAACATATTAGCCAAAACAGTGCATATCAACTACACCAATTGGTCTAGAAAGCTTGACGATGTACTTTAGGCCTATCAAACGAACTTCAAGTTTACTATTGGCATGTCCATGTACCAATTATTATATGGGAAGGCCTTTCACTTGCCGATTTGTAACTGATGAGTCCACATTTTGGACTCATTCAGGGCTTTATTTGGATAGATTTAGTGTCCTCAAATGCTTATTTTGTGTTAATAACTGATGTAAAAACCTTGATTTCCAGGTGTTTGGATTTAGGAACAAAGCATGGACACTAATAAGAAAAAAGGAACAAGGCAGCTGAAAGAACGAAGAAAAGAAGGATTGATGATCACCTAATCTATTGGGTTAGTCACCGAGTGGCTACTACCTCGCCTAAAGTTCCAGTGTGCCAAGCCCTTAAGGAGAAAATCAAGTTAGTGGGAGAAAGAAGAAGTCAGCGTGTCTCCGAACGGTTCCGCGATGCAGTGATTTGATCGTCCAAAGTTACAGAACTTGAAGATGTTGAAGGCCAAAGCTAAAAGGCGATATAACTAACCAAAGGGCGGATCGCCGAGTTGATCGACGATCCCGACTTACTGCGCTGAATGGCCCTTCGCAACATATTTTTGGCGACTATAAATATATTTTTAAATTCTTAGTTTAGCATCAGTTTTTCTTTTGAGTATCAGTTTTCATAATATAGAATTTTTGAGTGAGAACTCTAAGTATTGAGACTAAACTTTTCCTTAGCTTTGAAGAATTGAAGTTTTCCATTTTTGAGAAATTGGAAGTGGGTCTTTGAGATTCTTCAACTTGGACCTTTGTAAAGACGAAATTAATCTTACCCAGTTGATGGAAACATAATTTGGTAACGATTTCTATCTTTTTATGATGTCTAGCTAAAACCTCAATTCTTCGGGTGTGATTATGTGATTATGGGTTGATTTAGCTTGTGGGTATAGCTAATTATTAGTGTAATTGTTGTTTAAAAGTGATTTCAATCAGTAATTATGGGTTAATTTAAAGGGTTGTAGTTGCAAATGCAACTCTACCTTCATTTTTTGGTTTGCTCGAGAGAGAGGTTTTAAAACCAAGATTACTGAATTGATGGTCTGTGGGTATTGGGTTGTCATGGGTTCAGCTCGAGACAGTGAATCCTAAACCCTTTTCCACACATTCAGCTCGAGAGAGTGAATGGACTAAAGCGTAAGTTGTTCTTAATTGTTGCTTGTTGGTGTTCGAGAGAAACCAACTTGATTCGGGGTAAATTTTTTGAGAGAAAGTTTATCCCCACTAAAGTCTACCTTAGTCACTGATTTACAGCTATTTACTAATAGTTACAATAACCCATATCTCTATATTAGCCTATAATCCAATCACATCCCAAGAACCCGTCTCTTTACTTTATTAATTAGTTTTATTTGTTGTTGTTGTAGTTGATAATTACAATAAAAAAACCCTCTATTATTTGACACTTATGTCACCCTAAATTTGAAGTATGCTCTTATTCGTAAATGTCTTTACCTATGATTGACTTGAACATATTTGCACTTGGCTCTTGATTTTCAAACACGTACCACTCCATGTGGGAACGATCCTAACCCAATTGGTTGGGTTATATACCGACTAACGATCATTGACTCTTAGAACTGGATTAAGTGTCTTTGAAACGTTAATCAGTAATACCCCATATCCCCAATCGCCTATAAGACTAATTTCACATCGACAAACCTATTATTATTTAGGAGAATGAGGTCGTAATCGAAGCCTAAAGACCAAGGGTTCAAGTATATATACAATTAGCTAAGATAAGGTTAAAATGAATGATTTGGGCAGAAATGAAAATTTGAATTAAGTAAATCACCTATGTGCTTCACCTACTTGCTTCCTATGTGCTTCACCTACTAAGTCTTAATGACCAGCCAAAAGGACAAAGTAGGTGCATCACCTACTTGGACTCCTTGACCATCTCAAAGGGACAACTAGGTGGATCACCTACTAAGCCATTTTGTGGCCCAAAATAAAGAGAAAAAGAGAGGCAGTGGATATTCTCTTAAGCCAAATACTTGGCTGATGTTCTCTTATTAATTTACATACAGAAATTCCATGATCTCTCTCAAGGTTTATCTCTACACCTCTTAACTTCAAGCATCTGCCTCAATTATATCTATGATTCTTGAAGAAATCCTCCTCTTTCAAAGCCAAGTTTGAAGGCTAATTCAAGCCCTTGAAGGACTGCAGGTCAAGATCTAAATTTGCAGAAATTTAGGTAATCTTGCTTCCCCATTTCATCTCAATATATATATCAGATTGGGTGAGACTTCTCTAGCATATTTTCATGAAATTATGGGACTATGACTGGAATTCATGAGTCCAAGCTTTAGTGATTATAATAAAAGGTTTGGAGCTGCCTAATATGGTGAATCTTGGAGCAGTATTGGGTGGATAGTTGGATTCATTTGGTGGAGTTTTATACCTATGTATAGTAGTAAAAGTGTTGTTTTGTAAGTATGGGATAGTTGGGTGTTGAAACACCATTTTTAAAAATTGTGGAACTTTATGGCCGCTAGGTGTTCGACACAATATCATACTGGTCTATTCTTGACCTATTGACTCTGTTGTGATGTAATCGATCTGTATATTTTATATTATAATTTATAGTGTTGGTTGGCCTTAATAGAAAGTCGTGTGAAGTGTTTTCAGGGAAGAAACGAAGGGTGTAGTGATGTACCATTTAAATTAAGGGTTGTGCAGGCTTGCTACCCATTATGTGTCTATTTCTTTGTTTGGGTGTTTTGAAGCTCGAGCAGTGCCGGGAGACCTCATGAGAAAGTCATAAGTTGTGTAAAAATGTCAGAAGGGAATCTGTGAAAGGAACACTCAATAGTAGAGGGGTTACGAACATGTTGTATGCATATTCTTTTGGTAAGTTGAAGTGATCCAAGCTTGTTGGTTTGCTGCTAATATTAGCTCTATTACTTGCCATTATTGTAGATTAACACCTTAAAGGAAAGTCTGAATCATGGTACTACATAGTACTGTTCGGGAGACAAGATATGTAAAGTTATTCAATTTAATATTCTTTGGCATGGAGTCCTATATTTTGGGTACCAACAAAGCAAGATTTCTAAGTAATCCTTATGGTTAAAGATATGTTGTGATGGTGTATAATCTCTAACTTATTTAATATACTTCTACTGCCATGGTTTAACAAATTTGTCAAACTACTCCAATATGTGTTCATTATCCTATATCGATGTTGTAATACTTTTAAGTACAAGTATGATAAAAGTACTCTAAACAGTAAGTTTCATGAATTATCCTCTAAATCATGCAAATAAGGAGTCATTGAGTCAATAAGATCCTATATTACACATGTTATGAGTTTTCATAGGCCGGATATATTTTGTCCATTATAAAATTTATAAGTCGTTACATGGAATGTACACTTATCTTTTATTTTGGATATGTACATGTGCATCATTAGCTCACATATTTATGCACCCTTTCATTTGACATAGACTACTAAGTGTTAAGCTATCGTAACATCTTATACAGTCCTTACCTCTCCATAAGAGGAGTTGCACACTTCATTTGAAATGCATGTATGCCCCCATTTGAAAAGTTCAAACGTGTTTTAAATGAACCATGCAGCATGTCCTAATGTCCCAACTTTCCAAAAAACCTTCATAGACTATTTGTATATATTCTTTGTACCTGACAAAGCTCATTGAGTCATAAGTTCCTAAGTATTACATCGAAGTTACATTTTGCTTCCAATATCATTTTTGTTGCCTCAAGTATTTTATTCACATGTCTACATCACTAGTATATAGTCCTAAAGCTCAAAAGATTATGACCACCAAAAGAACAATCTCAAAGATCTAATATACAAGGTAAAGTGAATCTATATAATTATGGGTGGCAGCTCAGGGGTTGAAATACCTAGCATGGGCCGATCTCAATCTATATAGTTATGGGTGGCAGCTCAGGGGTTGAAATACCTAGCATGGGCTGATCTCAATCTATATAATTATGGGTGGCAGCTCAGGGGTTGAAATACCTAGCATGGGCCGATCTCAATCTATATAATTTTGGGTGGCAGCTCTGGGGTTGAAAGACCTAGCATGGGCCGATCTCAATCTATATAATTTTGGGTGGCAGCTCGGGGGTTGAAATACCTAGCATGGGCCGATCTCAATCTATATAATTATGGGTGGCAGCCCAGGGGGAAAAGCCTAGCGTGGGTCGATCCCGATTTGTATATTTATGAGGACAACATCCCAGGGGTTAAAGGCCTAGCATGGGTCATCCTCTTCTACCACTTATCAGTTGGTCACATCTATTACATGCCTTACAAAGATTATAAAGCAACAAAAAGTATGAAAAGAATGCAATGTATAGTGATCCAAGTATAGTAATATATCATGTGCCCAAGTGCTAATAGTCAATCCACAGAAAATTGACAAATGTGTTGAGAATGGTAAAATATGGCATTGTGATCCTATAGGTTGTTCCTAGATTCCAGATGCCCCGATTTCTCATGTGTTTATATGTTCTAATATTTCACTTGTTCACATGTTATCAATTCTAATAGTTCACTTGTTCACGTGTCACGTGTTCACATAGTTACTTTGACGTGTCATTTGTTCTTATAATTCACCTTTTCATTTGTCATCTATTTCATAGTTATATGTTCGAGTGTCGCATAATCTCATAACTCACGTGCCATTGCATTCTTGTTAATGTGTTATATGCCCTTGATGGCTCAATTGTTTTTAATTTCATTCTTACAACTCACTTGCTTACGTGCGTGTCTCCTAGTCCACTTGCTTATATAACTACATGTCTCATGTTCACTTGCTTATATGGCTGTCTTATAATCGACTTGCTTATGTGGCTAGATGTCTTATAAATCACTTGATCAAAGTCTACATGTCTTCATAACTCACTTGTCCTTATGTTAAATCCCATTTTGTTCTCTTCCACTTGTATGTTATAAACTCCATGTGGCTTATCAATGCTTCTGCTATTATCCCCTCATTGCTTACTTGCTTAAGTGATACATACATTATAATAAAGTATCATGATGAAATAGAGATATTTTCTTTAAAGGAAAAAGGGAAATTAATTATGTCTCATTTTATGTCGATTCATATGGTTTTGATACATGTATATGTGTTATCCTCTGGGGCAAGAAGAGGTACTCCTACTTATATGATCATAATATTTTGCAATAGATCTATAGTATGTTTGAAGTTTCCAAGTATTGCTACCCTAATATGTTGCGTTTTCTTATATGATTTTCAGTAACTATCATGTTTTCAGTTCGCCTTACATATGAGTACAAATTTCATATCTACTCACGTGCTTATGTCTGGGGCGCTGCACTCACACTGCAGGTACACACATTTTAGATGGGAAGTTTCTTGGCGGGAACCCCTTGCCTATTTTCATCTAGAGTAGTGATACCAATTCCAATAAGGGCCTTATCTTTTTCATATGTTTTACATAGATGGCTTAAGGTATGTCGGGGCCTTGTCTCGACATATTTATGGATCATGTCATATGTTAGATGCTTCATAGACTATATGCACTAATGACTTTTATATGTATAAAAGAATAGCTTCTCATTCTAGTTGATGAACAATGCATTACTTAATATCATTTTCTTCTCTCCTTTGTAGGTATGTTCAGTTAAGTGGTCCGCTCGGTCATGATTTGGAATCCAGCTAACATTGTTTCTGACCCCTTGAGAGACCCGTATTCTCAAAATTGATGGAAGACGCGGTCCTGGCATATTCAATAAAGTGGGTGAACTTAAATTAGGAGATGGTTTCACGAAACTGTGTTGGCCAACTGCTAGAATTAGATGAATTTTTCTTGAAGGGATATGAAATTTCCGCACTCTACAAGGAGAAAATTAAACCTTGGCATGACGCCAAGATCCTATATTGGGAGTTTCGGGTAAGTGAGTTGGTTCTCCTCTTTAATTCAAGGTTGAATTTTATCTTGGGAAAGCTAAAGTCAAAATTGACTGGTTCATACAAGGTGACTAGAGTGTATGGAAATGAGGTGACTGAAATTTAAGATTTTAAAGGTCTCAAATTCAAAGTAAATGACCAAAGTTTGAAAGTCTATTTTTGAGAAGGTCATGATGTGAGAGTTATTGAAGTGGTGTACTTGGACGATGCTTCCGAGCATGTCCATATCATGCCATGACGTTAAATCAAGCACTTCTTGGGATGCAACCTAAGTTTTAGTGGTTTTTAATAATGTGTGGCACTTGTGCTTGAAGGAAAAGAAAAAAAAAATAGGCAAAGTGAAGACACATTTGATGATTCGGTGAATCTAGGAAGTGAAGCTCCCATGAGTTGTCCTTTGAGGTAACTCAATTAGGAGGAAATTCTGTCAACTTTGGCGACTTAAAGGCTATGTCGGTGATCCGCCAATACTGTTGGGAAAACCCGAATCAATTTGCCCTGTTGACTGAAAATTTTAAGTGGAGTACTATAAACTTTTGTGATGACCATCATGCATCGGCGATGCACCGATTCCATTGGGTGACCAACGTCTAATTCATCAAACTAGTCAACAATTTCATATTCGCTAAAGGTGTAGTCTATAGATTTATGACTTTCAGCGATCTGCCGACCTAGTCGGCGGTCTTCAATCATACTTCGCCTACATAAAAACTTCATTATCCTACTTATGAGAGCGAGTAATCAGCCTATTCTTATTTCTTTTTGATGTTCGCATTGAGGACACTGCATTTTTCTTCTTGAAGGGGTGAGAGACACCTCATTGGATGGTTTTAGTTTTTTTTTTGTCTCTCTATAAGAAAAATTCCCCATGAGTTTGAAAATTGGATTGTGAAATAGTTGAATTTTTTTGTGAAATCATGGCCGAGATTTGAGGATCGATTTTTTTCAATATTAATGTCTTGAATGGTGCTCCGTGATGAGAGATGTCTTTGTACTGATGTTTCAAGAAGAAAGCGGTATGGCTTTACTTTTGAATGATCTTTTTGATTCTTGTGTTGACTAGATGTGTATTGATGTGAGATTTGAAACGAACACCGCACACAAACTTCTTGATTTTGTAGAGCGGTGTTAAATGATTTTGTTTGAAATGACATGTGAGGTGAGGTCCTACTTGAAAGCATGCTAATCGATTCCTAGAATTTGCCTAGTTGGTCTAGTTGTGTAGCTTTGGTGAATGCATGAAATGATCTTGTGTATGAATTTTGAGGGAAAAAACCTAACATTATTACCTTTTGTGACTACCTTGTGAGGGTGTGCAACCATCTTGACACTATTTGAGCCTAAACCATTTGTTATTGACCTTGTTGAAACATCTCGAGCCAAATTGTACCTAACTTCTTACCTATAAATCATTTTCTAAACATTGGTTTGTTTGAATAGACAATTTAGGTCAAAAGCCTAAGTTGGGGTGTGGAAAGGAAAGAGTAAATAAAACCAAGCGGAAAGTGAAGAAAGAAAAGTGTGACTCAACTTTGAAGTTTTTTGCAGAAAGAAGGAACCCTTCCTTATAATAGAAAGTGAGCAAAAGTTTGAAAATTGAAATGAAATAGAAAGTGTGATGAAATTAAAGGGGTGTCCAATCAATTGAGTGAGAAAAATTGAGGTCTGAGTCTCGAAGTGAAAAGAATAGAAAGAACTTTAGAAGAGGTAAAGATGAGTACAATAGTACATTGAAAAGGGTAAAGTCACTAAGCCAAATTGACCATACCTTTACCCTCATCCCATAACAAGGATAAAAACACCCTTGAGATCTTGCATAAGCTAGGGTGTATGATGATTGAAAAATATGGGCAAACATAAGAGATGAAGTTTTCATGTATTTTTCTTTCGGAGAGTGAGAGATGTTTTGATTCCCAACTTCTTTGTTGATATTATTTGTGAGAGATGAAATCATTCCTTATGTGAGGGAGCTTGAATGCATTATTTGAAACATGATTTTGCATAAGAAAGGAAGCACTAGTGAGCTTGAGCCTCGATTGATACCGGCTAGTCCCCATTTGAAGCATAATTGAGTGTTCCATATACGTTATAGTAGTCTTGTGGTGTCACTTATATGTTAACTCACATTAAGAACTGTTGTAGACACCTTTGTTGAACTATTTATTTTCCCGATTTACTTGAGAAAGAAGTAAATGTTTAAGTTGAGGGTGTTGATGAATAGTGGATTTCCACTCATTTGAGGCCTTTTTCGTCCTACAATAAGTGACCTCAATACTTAATTATGTCTTATTGTGATTATATATTGATAATTTTGCAGGTACTAAAGCCAATTGACAAGGCAATAATGAAATAACACAAAGAGATGTCAAAAATGTTGAATTAAAGTGAAAATCTGAAGCTGAAGATCATCAAAAGAGAAAGGTGAATCATCAAGAGGACCAAAATCAACCAAAGTTGACAATGTCAAACAATAATTTGCCAAGCCAATTCGGTGGAGAAAGAAGAAATCGGTGATCCACCGAATACAAAACTATGGGTTAAGTTTCATCGCCGAGTGAGATAGACTATAGAGTAAATATTAATATTTGGAAGGCGAATAAGGTGGTTATCGGCGACTGGCTGAATAAAAAAGGTTGAATAAGTTGGGTCCACCAACTCAGGTTCAAACACGTGAAGCCTGAGCCCAAGAAAGGGAGAACTACAGGAAAAAATGGTGATCCGTCAAATGTGTTCGACGAGCCCGACTAATGACGCCAAACAAGTCACGCATGAAATTCAACTTATTTTTGGGGAAACTATAAATAGCCAAATAGAGAGAAGATGTACTTTTGACCTATTCTAACTTTTTGATATTATGATTGAGCTTTTTCTCTACATTCCTTAGTTTTGGAGTTTTTAATAATCTTGTAATTGTTGTAATTGACATTTTAAGGGGTTGGATTTGAAGTGGGTATGGAAGATTCTTGCTCATTATCAACAGATTAATGACTGAAAACATCATGGGTATAATCTCTTTTATTTTTTTGATGTGTGGCTAAAACCCTCAAGTCTAGGGGTGTGACTATGTGGTTTGGTGTTGATCTATTTTAGTGAGTTTGGTGTATTGCTCTATTTAATTGTTGTTCAATCATGGATTTGAGTCATTTGGCATGAAAATAATTTATGGGTTATATGGTGGTCAACTTAACCCTAGCCTAGATCTTCGATTGATGCCCAAAATGGATCAGTTGAGGTGGTTAAATTGTTTGATCCTTGCAATTTAAGATTGATGTCTACAAATTACTTGAAAGAGTAGTTGTGAAGTAATCTTAATTGCTAAATTCTCTCAAAAGAGATATTTAGTAAAGTAGTGGGTTGATTTGTTATTTGCATTGATGAGACCAAAAGGAGATTTCATGCTATGATATTTTGAGATCATAAGAAGATTCGTGTCATTGAAGATTGTCCAGTATATCCATGTTTGCTTAGAATTTTTTAGCCTACACCCGTATTTTTCATCAATACTAATTCCCACATCCCTAGATCATCTCTTACTTGCATAAACCCTTGTCCTTAGTTTAACAGTGATAATTGATCATATCTAAGTTCTTTCACCAAATTTGGTAAAATAATCCACCCATTTCCTCTAATGATTACAATGAATTGGTTGCATTCTGAATTTCCTTGTGTGAATTCTTTGCACTACATGGATCGATCCCGACTCTTGTTGGCTATTTTTATTGCTAACGACTGGCTACTCTTCTAATTATTTTTTTAGAATAATTTGAGAATTAAGCTATCCCATAGCTCCCCTTGAAACCCCACAAACATAACCTAAAAACATGTGAATTTTCTATTACAAATACAAAACTTTCACTATATTGTTTTCACGTGAGCACACTCTAATCAAAAGAAATATACATCAAGCTCAACAACTAAAACCTAGATTAACTAGAGCTTTATTAATGTACACTTATCACTCATAGAAATAAATAAATAAAAAACCATGTATAGTTTTACTAAAATACTTGTTTTAATAAGATTGATATGTACATTAATAAACAGTCCTATTTATTTATGTACATATCAAAATTTATTAGAAATACATCTATTGCACATTAATCATTTAGTTATAACATTATAAATTATCTTAGTTATTACTAATTATTGCAAACGATATTCACACTCTTTAACATTCTTTAGTTATAATATTATGAATTCTCATAGTAATTACATTAATTATTTCCATCTTTCATCTTTTCTTGTATTACCTTTTGACCAATAATTTTTCATATTATTACACCGCCCCTATATATGTGATAGCACGATGTTGTTATTTTTCCTGAGATGAATCATGTTTGATAGAATAAATTGAAAGTCGTTTACAAGAACATGAACTACATATTTGTTGGGTGTAAGATAAACATGTGATTATATATATGATTTCACATATAGAATATATTGTTTAATTTAATTTTTAGTTTTTTTTGGTAAAACAAAGGAAACCTTTCTCAGTTAATTATGGACAGTCAAATAACTATCTTTGGTTTATGTATACAGTCAATCGAGAAGTCAAATATGAGAGCTAACAACAAGAACGTCATTTATTATGTTATAACTTATAAAATAAAAATTAATATATAAACATTAGTTGTAAAAAAAATGTAGTTGTTCTCTTCATATGTTCATATGACATCTAAAAAATTTAACGTGGAATACACGTGCCAAGCACATCTGGTTAGATTACAAGAAAAATACAGAACAAATATCGTCTATAAGGTAATATTACTGAGATACAACTAATTACATGATTGGACCTCATCAAATTGAAATAAAAATATGCATTATTGCATTTAACTAATACAATTTTTCATTGAACATCTTCATAGATTCGTGTGAATAAGAGATATATATGACGATTCACATTGAACATTCACAAAATAATCTGTAATATTATTTTGTGCAAAGTTTATTATTAAAATCTTCACTTAAATAAGCAATGTTATTAACTATAACATAGCTGGTAATCAAGTGCAACGCACTTGTCGAAAAACTAGTATATATATATATATAGCTTAGCAAGAACACTATTGGCATATAAGCATACAAATTATAAGATTATCTTAGTAAGTTGGTGTGATTTTTTTACTAATCTAACAAAAAATGAAGCTACTTTGTGATCCAAAAGATTAAATTAAAGCTCATATATTAACATGAAATATTATTATTATTTCAAATACGTAAGCTCATTAATAAAAAAATATGTTAAAAGGGATGGACCTTTATTGTTGAACCTTTTAAGGTTAAAAAAGTCTCTATTGCGTACAATGGAAAAACAACATCAAAATATATCAACCAGTCTTGAGAATTAACTAGAGCCTCGAGTGGAAACCCTTTAAATAGTACCTCCACCGATGTGAAAAATGAGATCTCCTACGTCAATCTTGTCTTACTCCTCTCTTTTTTTCATCATTTTACTCTCCGTTTTTCGTTTTATTTCTCGATTTTGCTCTCTGTTCTTTTAACTTTTCCTTCATTTTCCTTCCTCTTTTCCGTACTTACTGTGTACAACAAATTTTATTGTGACGGAAAAATAAATTGCAATTACAAATAAAATAAGAAAAAAAATAATTTTATAAATCAAGATTGTGAGTACAATTATGTTGATCCCTTAATTATTCTCTCTCTTAAGATTTATCCATCATTTAAGGGCTATTAGTTGCGTATTTCTCAAACTTGGATTTCATAATTTGAGGGTTGTTGTGACGTATTTCTCAAACTAGGATGATTTGGACTTGAACTTCATAATTTTAGGGCCGTTAGTGACATATTTCTCGAATTAAGATGATTTGGATTTGATCTATTTATAATTATTCCATGAATTTGTGAAATATTTGAGATTTTGATATCTTTATGAATATTTCATGAATTTGTGGTGGAATTTTTTAGATGTCTTTTCAAGGGAATATAGTATCCTGTATATAGGCATGGACAAGGGTTTAGAGTTGAGTAGCTTCCAAGAATCCTTATTAAAATTGAACACACCTTGTAGAGTCTCAACTCGAATTGAACATGTTTTGAAGAGTCCCACAAAATTTCAATGTCTACAAATGCCCCTTGCTTCAAGGCTTATCGTAGTATAGACATGTTGAAACTCAAAGACGAGGCTTGAAGTACACATTCTTCAACCTTTGCGGTTTTGTGACATCAAATTTGTGAGAGAAGAGATGAAGGAAAGATTTGGTCCCACTGGGCGTGTCAAGTTGTATGCAACAAAATTTTAAAGGGACATAAAATAAATTGCAATCACCAATAAAATTTGAAGAAACATAGTTTTATAGATCTGAGTACAATTCTGTTGATCCCTTGATTCTTCACTCATAAGATTTATAATGATTTGAGGGTCGTTAGTGGCGTATTTCCCGAACTAGGATGATTTGGACTTGATTTTCATAATTCGAGGGCCGTTAGTGGTGTATTTCTCAAACTAGGATGATTTCGACTTGATCTTCATAATTCGAGGTTCGTTAGTATCATATTTCTCGAATTAAGATGATTTGGATTTGATCTCTTTATAAATAATTCATGAATTTGCGGAATGTTCGAGATGTCTTTTAAGGGAATATGGTACCCTTTATCTAGACATGAACTAGGGTTTAGGGTTGAGTAATCCTAGTTGAAATTGGACACACCTTGTAGAGTCCCAACTGGAATTCAACACATCTTGGAGAGTCCTACAAAATTTCAATATCTACAAATGTCAAGGCTTGTCGAAGTTTAGACTTGATGAAACTCAATGAAGAGACTTGAAGTACTGATCATTCTTCCACCTTTGCGGCTTACTATTTGCAAATTTGATTTATGAGAGAAGAGATGAAGGACATATTTGGTTCCACTAGGCGTGCCAATTTGTTTACAACAAATTATAGAGTGACAAAATAAATTGTAATCACAAATAAAATATAAAGAACATGATTTTATTGATAAAAACATGTAGATACAAATTTTCTCCTCCCTTGATTCTACTCTCCTAAGGTATCCATGAATCGAGGGCCACTAATGACGTATTTCCCAATCTAAAATGATTTGTCTTTGATTTCTTTATGAATATTTCATAAATTTGCGGAATGTTCTAGATTTTGGTGTATCCTATTACTTTACCTTCTAACTGTTTGGTGTATCCTCCTGTGCATGTGTTCTTAGAAAAAAAAATGGAATGCAAGGGAATGGGATTGTTTGTTGTTGTTTGTTCTTTTACAGAAAATTAAGTAACACGTGAGGGGTTGTGGGAGATCAATTTTAGTTTTAGACTTTTCCTTCTTTTCTTTTCTTTTTTTCAATTTTTGTTTTTAAATTTATATATACAAAAATGTAATATAATAATATTAGCTAAATATTAGGGACTAACAAAAATATGAGAAAACTTAATAGGTAGACTAAAATTATATTTTACACAAAAAAAATCAAAATTAATAGATTTTTTATTAAAATCTGACCTAAAAGAAACATATTTTTTTTAAAAAAAAACTTTTTTTGAAAAGTAACAAATAAATCTATTCTTAAAATGTGACTATTATTTTAGTTTTTCAATATTTTTCAAATTATAATTTACTAAAAAAATAAAAATCTAAATAGGTAATTTATACCTAAAAAAATATTTAGACATTAAAATGGTGTAAAGCCTTTGGTCCAATAAAAAATTACGTGTCTCCATTTATAGACAAACTTTTATATTATTTAAGACTTGACTTGAAGAGTTTTCAACTTTAATTTAGACATGAAATGATACTATCACAAATGATGTTTTTTTTCTTATAAAACCAAACTTGTCTCCACTATTTCATTCATTCATTGTCGGTGCAAAACCCTCCTGCTAGGGAACTCTTCATTGAATAGAACCCTTCTTTTTGTAGTTCAATTTGCATCCTCAAAAGATGTGATCCTAGCTCAGAAAATTCTTCATTAGTCGTCAAAGGATTCGTTTGTGATTTCCCCTTTTTAGAGAGTTTTCAATTGTGATCCAAACTGAGCAAAAAATCAAAACATTTCCCAATATATTTATAGACCTAAATAGTATAGGGGAATTGATAAGGGGAATAAAGATGATGATAGAGATCATACTGAGAAATAGAAGAATTTTGTACGGGTACTACTATTGTTTGAATGAAGTGCAAAAAATGTGATCTTTGGAATATAATAGAACAAACACTAATACCTTAATTGAATCAATCAAGATCAAATCTGTTTATCAAACTGCTTCTCCGATTGTTCAAGACATCTCTTTTCAACCGTGGAACAAAACAATATCTTTTTCCATATTTTCCGCATTCAGTTTTTGCTATTTCTGGATCATCTAATTGACATGAACAACATATACGAATTCCGTCTACCCTCTTTTTCATTATACAATATGGAATATCCTTCACTATTTGACTAAAAATGGAACCCACATGGCCCGATATACTCTTATTGCTAACCCTGAGAGAGGCTACTCCAAGAGACAACCGACTCATTAATCCCTGGAGGCAATGATTAAGATATAGCAATGTATCAGGGTTGAGCGTAACTTCCGCTTAATAACAAGAAATGAAGATATTAAGTTAAGAGGCTCTCGCGTAAGAAAGAGAGTTTAAAGTGCCATACAAATAACCTTAGATAAGAAGATTCATCCAATTGACTGAAGTTCAGAGTCAACCTTCCACACAAGGGAAATCTTCTGATATATGGGAAGAGGCAGAGCACAACCGATTTTATACAAAACAAAACCCATGCAACGATAGGAAATCCTTTTTTTTAGAGAGTCAATTCCTTAAGACACCCTAATAGCAGTTGTCGCCTACTTCTCTGAGTTATTGTTCTAAAAAGAAGATTTATCTTGGTATATTCCATCAAGAGAAAGTCATATCTATATTTAGAAAGAAAAATAGAAATTGTATACAACCACATTATGGTTTCGATCTTCGGCCATCCTGGTCCTCAGGACCCAACACTATATTATTCTTATATATTTCCTTTCAAATGAAAAAGATGCAAAAGGTGTTGATACGTCCTATCCACATAGATTATTACTCAATTCAATAGAAACATAACTTCTACTCTTCTTTTTTTCTTTCCAGGCTTAATTGTTGGGATAGACTCTTTATAGGATTTAAGCTTGAGAAATGCTTTATCATTCTTATTGAAGAGTAAAAATCTACTAGCATTTGATACAAGAGGCCAAATATATTATTAATTTAGTTGTTGCTGCAACACTGAAATATCTATTGATATAAAAATATATAGCTATAATGTTGTTTATACCAATTTTTTTTTTATACAAACTAAAAGAAATCTCAGAAAATTGAGAGTTCAAAATTGTCTTTTAACTAAGAGACCACAGAAACCATGAAAGGAGATGGTTTGAATAACTTGCGCGAAATAATATTTCAAAAAATAATAGGAAAAAAGAAATAAAAGATGAAGGATGCAGTGCACTAAAACTATTCATTGGTGTGTTGTTCTCATGAGCTAATTAAGATCACTTTCAGTTTTAATCAAATTGAAGTTCATTTATAAATTTATACATGACACAATTTTTCAACTATTAATGGATTAGTATAATA